>ML811980.1:117969-135247 GCA_009831015.1 Picea engelmannii
AGGAAGGAAAAATCATATTGGAGCCTGAAGCCATCATTGACACAAGAATTCACCAACTGAGGAATAGATCCATTTTAGAGTATCTCATTAAATGGAGGAAACTATCGGCTGAAGATTCGACTTGGGAAGATGAGTCTTTTATAAAAAAGCATCCAGAGTTACTCAAGCATTGCGGACAACACTTGTCTCAAGTGGAGGAGCATGTTAAGCCCTAAATAATGGCTCATTACCCCTTAATTAGGGCATCTTACATTAGTAATGTTATTTTATTTATGTTGGCTTTAGTCCATTAGTTGTAATTATACCTCCTAGTCTCCTATATATACCAAGGAGACATTTTCATTTGGAATCATCTTGTAATTGTACATTTATGTGGGAATAAGGAGGTTTCCCCCTCAAAGAGGCCTATTATATGAATTTCTCTCTTTTTCAAGGTGTTGAGTACTTATTCTGAGGTTTTTCTATGCTATATAGATATTTGGTTCTTAACATAAACTTTGAAGTTCTGGACAGAGATTGTTTTGGTTGCATTTATGGTAGCATGTTATGATATTGTTTCACTTGAAAAATATACATATTGATTCCCTATCATTATATCATTTTTCATTAATTGCATTCCTTTCATAATCCCAATTTAACTTATTGCATCCCTGTTCTGTGAAATAAATTTAAAACGAAAAGTATGTGTAGAAGCAACAAAGGGATAACATAGGAAGGGTTGGTGACCGATATTTTGATATTTTATTACATAGTTGAATTGTTTTATTAATTGATGAACATTATTTGTATATTGATCCACTATCATTATACCACCTTTTGCTAATTACAGTCCCTCCATATTTCCCATGAACCCTATCACCCCTTGTTCACTTGGAAATTAATGAATGGTTTGTTATTGATGGATTTGCATGTATTGCATGTCAATTTTTGAGCCAATTTTTTATTCATGTAAGAAGAATGTCATGTATGGTTTATTAAGAGCTTCATTACTGATGAATTACTTCCACATGATGAGCTTTTTCTATAATATCCCTAAGGCCGAACCCAATTGTAAATATAAATGCAAATGTACTTAAGCTGGTGAGTTGTCATACATCATTTTGTATGCACCTTTCATGGCATAGTGTGTGCATGTACTACGCAATGAAATGATGAAGTGTTCACTTTCTAGGATACCACGCACAACATATTAAGTGCACGCGATTGTGAGGCCAGCGAGCCTTTGTGTATATGCTATGTTTTATAGGCTGGTGAGCCAGTTATTATAAGATATGATTCTTATGTTTTGATTAGGCTGGAGAACCTAGATGTTAAAGGCCAGTGTACCTAGTTTTGTACATGTCTCATAATTAATATAAAATACATCGTTGCACATAGACCAACCACGATAAAATAGTATGGGGGAATAAACTCCATTGGTTAGGGCAAGGGAGGGGCCTAAAAGTTAAGAAAAAGGGATAAGTTAGGGAGATTAAGCAAAAAATGAATATTATATTATTATTTCTTAAATCATAAAGTATGGATCATTATTTTATCCTAAGTTCTAAAGTTGGGGATAAATGGGCCAAAGTATCTCCCAATATGACAAGTGTCAAGTTGGGGACATGCATACATATTGTGGGGACTTAGTTCATTTCTGGGGATCTTTCCATCATTCAATCATCCATTCAATCATCCATGACCATGCACACACCAATTGAGCTATCTTTCATATCTTCATGACTGTACCTGAACTTGTATCCATAGCCATTTTTTGTTGTTGTATCTGGTTAGCTTGGGAGATGGATTGAAGAAGTGGGTTGTCAGGTCCATGGGATATTGAAGAAGTTGTTTTTCAGGCCCGTGATAAATTCTCTAAGTGAGAGAATTTATTGGAATTGATTTCCTAAAGGTGCTAATATGCAACTACAATGCTCTAAGACTTCATGTTTGGCCTATTGCTAAAGCCCAGAGAGGAAGTGGGGCAGCCAAAGGACTGTTGAGAAAAGAAGGGGAACACTTCTTGGGTGGGACATGCATGTGGGGAATGAGGTAATGTAGGTTGTTAGTTTGATTTGGCACCTGAGATAGAGTCCTTGTTGTTGTCTATGAGCCTTTAGTCTAGTTATGAATCCCTTTACCCAGGTGGAGTTTAGTCCCAGCTCAGGGGTAACTCAAGGTTGAGAGTGATGAACAATCTAGTCTAAGGATGGGAGTTTTGTGGACGGTCTGCATGAAGTTGGTGACATTCTTACCAAGATAAGTGCCAATTGTGTGATGAATTTACATGCTGCATTGTTATTTACGTGCTTATTTTTATGAGTTATCATATGTGCAGTTATAACTGTGTTTATTTTTATGGGTATTTCCTATATATGATGCATGTATATGTTTATTGTTATTTCAGTGTGAATCCATGTAATTACATATGTATTTGTATGTTTACATTTTATATATAATGCTTTTGCAAGAACTCTTTGTATGTATATTTTAATTGCATGCAGTTCGAAAAATTCATGTGGCATAGTTTAGTTGGATTGTGGGTATGTTATAGTAGGTTCCACAGAGATAATAGTAAGAGTTCTCTAGCTTAGCGTGGCCTGACATGGATGGTCGAGGATGTTACAACATGGTATCAGAGCTTTAGTTTTCAACACTGAGCCTAGATGGGCCGAGCAAGTTGAGTTGAAGAGAAATGTCACAGAGGATTTATTTCAAAGTGGCCAAATTTCAGTTTGTAGAGCATCCATGGTAAAAAGTAATAGGAACTGGGAGGAATTGGGGAAAATCCCCAATTTTTGTTGTTAAATTCATGAGAAAATGGAGAAATTCGGCCAAGCGATGAGATATTATTGTTTTAATATCTGTTCTAGCAAATTCGTATCTAGAATGGTTCGAATTTGAAGTTACAGTGAAGCCATGACAGATGGAATGATTTTAGTGGTTTAAGTTCTCAATTCATGAATTGATTTTGGGTAAATTCATTCCATAAATGTCAACCCACAACGATTTGTTGTTGCATAAGTTGAACTGGTTTTATCGGGGTGAAATTGATCGAATTTCATAGTTGCAGAATGTCTATGGTAAATTGGGGAAAATGTTAAGCAAAATCCCAATTTCTGCAGCGGAATTCACGAGGAATGGATGCGCATAAAAATCAATGTGCACAAGTGGGCGCAATAAAAATGCATGATGTGCGGTGAAAAGCTCGTGATAGGTAAAATTTAGCACTGCGTGGAAATATATTGGTGTGCTGGTGTGCGCACTTAATTTTGGTGTCGTGTGGAAAAATATTAGTGTGCAGGTGTGTGCGCTAAATTTTGGTGCCGTGCGGAAAAATGTTAGTGTGCAGGTGTGCATGCTAAATTTCAGTGTCACATGGAAAAATGTTAGTGTGCACGTGTAAAATTGTTGGTCTACAGGACCGCGCTATAAATTTAGCATTGCGTGGTATGCACACACATAATATTGGAGCACGACACAAAAATAGTGCATAGTTATTGGCACAACAGAGAAGTGATGCACAATGGTTATAGGTGCGCAAAGCACGATTTACCTTGTGATGTTGTTGCACATGGTAAATATGGGTGTACATGTTTAAATTTGTGCACGCGAAGTTGTTTGAAGGGTGAACAACAACAAAAAGAAACGATTTTTTGCGACATTTTATATCATTTGAACGTCATCTTTTTGTAGTGCGTTTTTGAGGGCCTTAAGAGTGTTTTCAGCTACTCGAAAACCACGAGAACAGAGTGTGCCAAGGCACACTCTGCCTCTGTAGCTCAAATAAAATATCCCAGAGAGATATTTCCAATGGTGTAAACTATTCGTCAAATGGATATTTTACGAGAAAGTTACAACACAAACAGTGAAGGGTAAATTTTAAGACCCAACTAACTTCAAAGAGCCATAACGTTTTGCTCCAGAATCAAATTGAGGCACAGGAGAAGTCAAGAGAAATCTATTGATCCATAGAAGACATTACCAGAGTTCAACTAAATTTTTGGGCATGTTAAAAATGTTTAATATGGAAAATAAGAAACCTGTAGCATACAAATTACAATATGGTATTTTGGTCGGGAATTTCAGCAGGCTGTAACTAGCATCCCAGAACCCAGAAAAAGGTGAAACTTGGACAGAGTGGCCATATTATGTATATGAGGAAACCCAATTCATGTCCTATGAAAAATCCAATGGAGTAGGTGCAAAAATGCATAATTATAGCGCAAAATTGCGCCAAGTTGAAAAATGAACAGTCAATTTAATGAGAAAATTTATAATAACCATAACTTTCTGCTCAAGACTCAGAATTGAGAGTGGGAGTAAGTGTTGGAAAGGTGTTGGAAAGTGGAATATAATTATCCACCCAGAAAATTGATTTGGGCATTCAATTTTTTAGGAAATCAGAAGAAATAATTCTAATATGTATTATTGAACGAAAATGGTTCATATATTCATGAAATTGTTGAACAACTAGACTGATAAAGTTTTGTTGGCTGCACATTTTGCAGAGTTAACAACAACTAGATCATATCATAATCAACACAAATTGCATAGTAATGGAAGAGGCACAGGGTACTTACAGTCAATAGGATGATATTAGAAGGATGGATGTCCATTTGGGCATTGAAGGAACAAACTCTAATGGACATGGAGATGAAAGGAATGAAAACATGAACATGGAAGATGTCCAAAGCCATAAAGATGATAATAAAAGGATTATGAAAGCCAGGGAGTGGCAGGATGAATTCATGATGAATTTATTGTAGAGCTTGAACATAATAGAAAAGAAATTGGACAAATATAGGCTCAAGCAAATTTCAAAGTCACACGCCTTCTGAAGAGAAAAGAAGAACAATAAGTGTTAGTGGACACCACCATCACTCCCCAAGGAATTCCAATAAGAGATCACACAGTATATCAAGTCCATCCCCTATCAGGAATCACAAGAGGTCTAAGGTGGATGATCTACAAGGAGAAATGAACAAAATCAAACCTCCTACATTTGATGGTGAGCACAAGAAGGATGAAGATGTAGAAACATGGTTGTTGGGCATGATAAAGTATTTTAAATTGCATAATTATTCTTCTCATGCAAAAGATAGAATTTATATCTATCAACTCAAGGGAAAGGCATCCATGTGGTGGGATCAACTTTTGCAGGTGCAACACATTAAAGAGAAAAATGTTACTTGGAGGGAATTTAAGAAGTATTTTGAGAAGAAATACTTGACTAAGAGATACTATGACAAAACGATGAAAGATTTCTTCGAACTCAAGCTTGGGAGTATGGAAATAGATGAATAAGAGAGAAGGTTTTTAGAACTGTTGAAGTATGTATCTTTCATCAAGGATGAGATAGTTAAGTTTCAAAGGTATTTGAGTGGATTTCCATCATTCATCAGTGACAAAATATAGTATGATGATCCCAAGACATTGGAGGAGACCATAAGAAGAGTTAAATGCATATATGATCAATAGAAATCAAGGCCAAATTTCCAAAAATCTTGGGAAGACAAAAAGAAATTCAAGGTGGATTAGAGGAAGAAGGTATCTAAGCCACCATTCTTCAGAAATAATCCATAGGGAAAAAAAACTCCTAGAGAACCCAGAATGATTGAGGCAGGAGGTCAAAGGCCAAGGAAACCACCTATTCAATGTTGGGGTTGTAAAAGAGATCACATGTTCAAAGATTGTCCTCACATAGGTGAAAAATGGAGGACTATTCACAATGTATAGCAAGATGAAACAGTGGAGGACATGGGAAGAATTGTGCCAAGGATCTATGCAGCCATAGACAACAAGCAAGAAGAGTATCAATCACATATGATTGAAGTGGAAGGTATTATCAACAACCAAACCATTCCTATTTTAATTGATTCAGGATCTAGTCATAGTTATATAGATCCTAAGATGGTGGAAAGTTTGAATTTGCCAAGAAGCAAGCATAGGAAAAATTGGTTGGTGCAACTGGCTACATGAGCCAAAAGAAACGTTAATGAGATGGTTAAGTCATGTCTTATGGACATGAATGGACTGAACACAAGGGTGGATTTGAACATCTTGCCTTTAGGTTCCTATGACTGTATAATTGGGATGGATTGGTTGGACCAGCATCATGCCATCCTAGACTATCATAACAAGGAATTTACTTGCTTGGATGAGGAAGGGACCCTAAGGAGAGTGCAAGGAATTACTAGGGAAGTAACCTTCTGAGAAATTTCATCATTGCAGCTGAATAAATGTTACAGAAAAGGGTGTCAAATATTTGCAACAAATATGGAAGAGACACCTAAAGATAAGGTGTCAAATTTGGAATATTATGTAGTATTGGAAGAATTTGAAGATGTATTCAAGGAGGTACCAGGACTACCCCAAAACAGAGATATTGATTTCTCTATAAATTTAATGCATGGAGCAGCTCCAGTGTCAAAGACTCCTTACAAAATGAGTACACCAGATATGGAGTTGCAAATGCAACTTGAAGATATTTTGAAGAAGGGGTATATATGCCCAAGTGTGCCACCTTGGGGTTCCCCAGTATCGTTTGTGAAGAATAAATATGGAACATTAATATTGTGCATCGATTTCAGACAGTTGAATAAAGTGGCTGTTAAGAACAAGTATCCTCTACCAAGGATTGATGATCTTTTTGATCAATTGAAGGATGCAAAGATATTTTCAAAGATAGATCTCATGTCAGGATACCATTAGGCAAGGATTAAAGAGGAAGATATCAGCAAGAATGCCTGTAGGACAAGGTATGGTCATTATGAGTTCATAGTGGTTCCATTTGGGTTGTCAAATGCACCAACTATTTTCATGAGCTTAATGAATGGTGTTTTTCGAGAATATTTAGACAAGTTTATCATTGTCTTTTTGGATGAAATTCTTATATATTCTAAGTCAGAGGAAGAGCATGAACATCATTTGAGGATGGTGTTGCAAGTATTAAGGGAGCATTAGTTGTATGCAAAATTGAGCAAGTGCTCATTTTATCAGAAGAAAATTCACTATTTGGGGAATATCATTTCAAAGGATGGGATAGCAGTGGATCCTGAGAAGATAGAAGCCATTAGAGAATGGTCAACACCAAATAATGTGACATAAGTAAGATCATTCATGGGCCTTGCAGGATACTATAAGATATTTATTGAAGGATTTTCAAAGATTGCACACCCAATCACTTCCTTGCAAAGGAAGGGTGTGAATTTTCAGTGGACATTGGATTGTGAAAAGAGTTTCCAACACTTGAAACAATTATTAACAAGTGCTCCAATACTAAGGATTGCAGACCCAAATGAAGACTTCATTGTATGCACAAATGCATGTAAAGAGGGACTTGGTGGAGTCCTTAGTCAAAATGGGTTTGTTATATGTTATAAATCAAGGAAGTTGAAGGAGCATGAAATACACTATGCCACTCATGATTTAGAGTTGGCAACCATAGTACATGCCTTGAGGAAATGGAAACACTACCTCATGGGGAAAATGTTTGAGCTAAGAACAAACCATAATGGTCTGATATATTTATTTGATTAGCCAACTCTAAATGTTATGCAAACCCGATGGTTAGAATTTCTAAGTGAATATGACTTTGATATAAAACATATCAAGGGAAAAGAGAACAAAGTGGTTGATGCATTCAGAAGAAGAGTACATGAATTGCATGCTACAACCATTATCTTGTACCAATCAGATTTGAAGCATAGAATTTTAGAGGCTGCTAAATCAGATTTACAATACAAGGAATTAGTGGCAAAATTACAACAAGGTATTTTGCAACAGAAAATTGAGGAATATAAGCTAGATAATGATGAAATTCTCATGTACATGGGAAGAATTTATGTACCAAATTCTCAGGAATTGAAAAATCTGATATTGAGAGAAATGCATAATGTGCCTTATGTTGGGCACCCAGGATATCAAAAAACTATTGCAGTTGTCAAGGGCCAATATTATTGGCCAAGCATGAAGAAAGAGGTTGTTGATTTAGTTGCCAGAGGTTTGGAATGTCAAAAGGTAAAGGCTGAGCATAGACACACAACTAGTTTTCTACAACCATTACCCATTCCTAAGTGGAAATGGGAAGTTGTAACAATGGATTTCATCACCAAACTTCCCAAGACAAACAAGAAACATGATTCTATCATGGTAGTGGTGGATAAGCTTACTAAAGCTACCCATTTTATTCTAGTTAAGCTCACTCACAAGGAAGTGAGCATCGTTGATGTTTATATGAAGTAAATTGCTATATTACATGGCATACCCAAGACAAAATTTTATGACAGAGATCCAAAATTTACCTCAAAATTTTGGAAGGGATTATTTAATGGATTTGGAACAAATTTGAATTTTAGTACAGCTTATCATCTATAATCAAATGGAAAAATAGAGAGGGTGAATCAAGTGATTGAATATATGTTGAGGATCTATGTGATGGATAAACCATCAAAATGGGAAGACTAGATACACTTGGTAGATTTTGCTTATAACAATGGGTACCAAGCATCTCTAAAGATGAGCCCATTTGAGGCACTTTATGGCAGAAAGTGCAACACACCAGTAAGCTGGGATAACCCAGTAGACAGAGCAGTGGTTGGGTCAGATTTGCTCAGGGAAATGGAGGAACAAATGATAAAAATAAAACAAAATTTAAAGGCTGCCCAAGATAGAAAGAAAATCTATGCTGATAAGGCGAAAACTCACAGGGAATTTAAAGTGGGTGATCATGTATTCTTGAAAGTGAAGGCCAACATAAGTTCCCTGAAATTGGGAAATTGTTCAAAGTTGGCATCTCGCTATTGTGGGTTGTTTGAAATCCTAGAGAGGATTGGTCCAGTAGCTTATATGATTGCATTGGCTACATCTATGTCTATTCATAATGTGTTCCATGCATCATTGCTAATGAAATATATAAATGATGTTGATCATGTTATCAATTGGAATGTGATTCAGGTGAAGCAAGAAGGCGCTTTTCAAGTGCATTCGGTACATATTCTGGACCGGAAAATCAAACATCTCGGAAATCGATCCATAGGGCTTGTAAAGGTCCAATGGACCTGGTACGACCCTGAGGACGCTACTTGGGAGCATGAGGATGAAATGCAGGCAGAATACCCGCATCTGTTTTAGGATTTTTGAAATTTTGTTGTATATGGGTACATTATGCACTGAGGATAGTGCATAAATAAGGGGAGGGGATTGTAATATCCCTAAGGCCAAACCCAATTGAAAATATAAATGCAAATGTACTTAAGATAGTGAATTTTCAGACATCATTTTGTATGCACCTTTCATGGCATAGTGTGCACATGTACTGCACAGTGAAATGATGAAGTTTTCACATTCCAGGATATCATGTGCAACATCTTAAGTGCACACGATTGTGAGGCCAACGAACCTTTGTGTATATTCTATGTTTTATAGGCTGCTGAGATAGTTATTATAAGATATGATTCTTATGTGTTGATTAGGTCGGAGAGCCTAGATGTTAAAGGCCAATGTGCCTATTTTTGTACATGTCTCATAATTAATATAAAATACATTGTTGCGCGCAGACTGACCATGATAAAAAAGTATGGGGGAATAATTGGTTAGGGAAAGGGAGGGGCCTAAAATTTAAGAGAAAGGGCTAATCTAGGGAGCTTAAGCCAAAAAGGAATATTATATTAATATTTCTTAAATCATAAAGTATGGATAATTATTTTATCCTAAGTTCTAAAGTTGGGGACAAGTGGGCCAAAGTATCTCCCAACATGACAAGTGTCAAGCTGGGGACATGCATACATATTGTGGGGACTTAGTTCATTCGTGGGGGTCTTTCCATCATTCGGTCATCTAGTCAATCATCCATGAGAATGCACACACCCATTGAGCTATTTTTCATATCTTCATGACTATACCTTAACTTGTATCCATAGCCATTTTTTGTTGGTGTATCTGGTTAGATTGGGAGATTGACTAAAGAAGTGGGTTGTCAGGCCCGTGGGATATTAAAGAAGTAGATTTTCAGGCCCGTGAGAAATTCTCTAAGTGAGAGAATTGTTGGGAATTGATTTCCTGAAGGTGTTAAACTGCAACTACAGTGCTCTGAGACTTCTTGTCCGACCTGTTGTTGAAGCCCGGAAATGAAGTTGGGTAGTCGAAGGATTGTTGAGAAGAGAAGGGGCACACTTCCTGAGCGGGATAGGCATGTGGGGAATGAGATACTGTAGGTTGTTAGTTTGATTTGGCACCTGAGACAGAGTCTTTCCTATTGTCTATGAGCCTTTAGCCTGGTTAGGAATCCCTTTACCCGGGTGGAGTTTAGTCCCAACTCAAGGGTGAATCATTTTTTAGAGTGATGAACAATGTGGTCTAAGGATGGGAGGTTCTTAGAAGGTATGCACGCAGTTGGTGACATTCTTACCAAGATAAGTGTCAATTGTGTGATGAATTTACATGTTGCATTGTTATTTATGTGCTTATTTTTATGAGATATCATATGTGCGGTTATAACTGTGTTTATTTTTATGGGTATTTCCTTTATATGATGCATGTACATGTTTACTATTTTTTCATTGTGAATCCATGTAATTACAGATGTATCTGTATGTTTACATTTTATATATAATGCTTCTGCAAGAATTATGTGTGTGTATATTTTAATTGCATGTAGTTCGAAAAATTTATGTGGCACAGTTCAGTTTGATGTTGGGTATATTACAATATGTTCCACAGAGGGAATAGTAAGAGTTATCTGGTGTAGCATGGCCCAACATGGATGGCCGGGGATGTTACATTTTCAGTACAGGAAGCAATGGCCGAAATAACAGAGGCATGAGAAATTTGAACCGAGGCCATAGGAGGTCTACATTTTCTATCCATTTTGACATTGATCCTAAAGAATTGAACCAATTGTTCCAAGTTGGGTTCTTTAATTGTGTTGGAAATGGAATAATCCATCCTTGACCAGAAAGACCTCCTTTTCAGCCTCCTCAGAATATCCATGGAATTCTCGTTCCTCCACATGTGTCATTGCATCCTGATGTCCCTGCAAACGATTGATGGCAAGAGATCATCAACCAACCTGTCTCTCACCATCTTGGTTGGACCACTATGTCATTTCCTTTGCCACCACCAATCAATACCAATGTCCATATTTCTCGTGGTTTTTCTCCAGTTCAATCTTCACATGCTAGTAAGAGACTAAAAACTGATATTCCCCAACATGTGCAAGACAAAGGAAAAGAAGTCGCCTCCCCTTCTTCTCCCTCCGAAGATTCCTCAAAACATGTGTCTTCCCGCATGCATTTAAAGGATAACTATTCCCATGTGATCAATGAGATACAACCTTTAGGGTCTAAACAACCACATGCTACTTCCGAGAAGTCAAAGGGAAAGAACAATGAAAAAAGGAAAATTTCCTCACAAAGTGGAAAATATGTTTTTTAGTTTATGTTTTTTTTATGATTTCAGTTGATGAAGACAATGATTAGTGTTTTTAAAAATTTTGGGACATCAGGCTCTATTTTGATATTATGTGGATAATGTGAACATATATATTTCTTTTTAGATATGATATAAATTATTTCTGATATTTAAATATCCAATTTGAAAGATATTTAAGGGAGCTACAAGGGTGGCATATTCTCAAAATGATTATCGTTTTTTGTTATATTTTATGATTTGAAAGGAAGAAATGACGAGAGTCACAAGGGGTCCCACCTACCTATTTATTATTAATTAAATACCCTTAACTATATTATTATTATTTATTTCTCTTAAACTAATTAGTTAAGTCAAATCAACTTAACTAAAGAAAGTAGTTGAACTACTTCAACTTATTTGGAAAGAATAAAAGTTGAATGAGAGGAAGAGACAGGGAAGGAATAGAAGGAGAAAAGAAAGACTAAGGTTTTCTCTTTAGTTACATGAGATAGTTTTAGTTTTCATTAATTTATGAGTTTATTCAAAGCCTAATTTTCTTTTTTACAGTAGGGTCTTATTGTAGACATCAAGGTTCAAAACTGAACCACATTTTTAAGATGATTGTTTTAGAGGTGTTGATCCATCCTTGATAGTCTGTGTATTATTTTTTGTTTGTGAATTAAGTTTCATGGTTGAGAAACGATATCTTGCAGAGTCAAATTGGCAGTAGTTTGTGGCAAGCTGATCCATATTATTAATTTTAGTTTTACTTTAGTGTCAGAGTATTTTTGTATGGTGTTCATCGAAGATCTCTAAATCAGACCAGGGGTTTTGGAAATAAAAGACATCTTTGATATCTCAGAGTGAAATAAAAATCAGATTGTTATTTTGTCTCATATATGTGTATTTGTGACTTGGTCATATTTTTCTTTTGATCTCTATGTTTACTTAATCGAAAATCTATGTATATTCCAGAAGTTATTTTATTTTATTTCTGCACATTCTTAAACTATAAATCAACCTTAGTCCTTGTAATTAATACTTGCATATTGAGAGAATATTTTGAGGCTATAAACCCATGGGCGACATTCCCAACTATATTTTCCTAGATAGGCAAGATTTGAAAATGATTGAGTAAGGTAATTCATATATTTTCCTACACAATGCATAATGTACATTACACTGGACACCCAGGATATTAGAAAACAATTGCTACAGTGAAGAGCCAATATTATTGGCCAGGGATGAAGAAGGAAATTGTTGAGTACATTGCTAAATGTCTGGAGTATCAAAAGGTCAAGGCTGAGTATAGACACCTAGCTGGGTTGCTGCAATCATTTCCCATTCCTGAATGGAAGTGGGAAGTGCTGACAATGGATTTCATCACCAAATTTCCTAGAACAAGGAAGCAGATTGATTCTTTCGTGGTGGTGGTGGACAAGCCTACTAAAGCTTCCCATTTGATTCTAATGAAGATTACTCACAAGGAAACCAATGTTGTTGATATTTATATGAGGGAAGTAGCACGCTTGCATGGCATACCCAATAAAATTGTGTCTGACAGAGACCCAAAGTTCACCTCAAAGTTCTAGAAGGGGTTACTCAAAGGGCTTAGAAAAAATCTGAATTTCATCAAAACTTATCATCCGGAGTCTGATGGAAAAAAAGAAAGGGCGAACCAAGTGATAGAGGATATGCTAAGAATGTACATGATGGAAAAACCATCTAAATGGGAAGACTATATACACTTGGTAGAATTTATTTACAATAATGTGCACCAAGCATCGTTGAAGATGAGCCTGTTTGAGGCACTTTATGGAAGAAAGTAGAACACACCAATAAGATGGGACAACCTGGCTGATAGAGAAGTGGTTGGGACATAGTTTCTCAGGGAAATGGAAGAGAAAATGTTGAAGATAAAAAAAAATTAAAGGCTTCCCAAGACAGGAAGAAAAGCTATGCTAACAAGGGAAGAACTCTCATGGAGTTTAAAGTGGGTGATCATGTATTCTTGAAAGTGAAGGCCAACAAAAGTTCCCTAAAGTTGGGAAATTGTTCCAAGCTAGAAGCTATATATTGTGGGCCATTTGAAATCCTAGAGAGGATTGGGCCTGTAGCTTATATGCTTGCATTACCTGCATCTATGACCATTCATAATTTGTTTCATGTATCATTGCTAAGGAAGTATATACTTGATGTTAATCATGTTATTGATTGGAATGTGATTCAGGTGGAGAAAGAAGGCACTTTGCAAGTGCATCCAGTGTGCATACTGAACTAAAATATCGCGCAGCTATGGAATCGAGCCATAGGGCTTGTAAAGGTCTAGTGGAAGTCATATTCTCCTGAGGATGCAACTTGGGAGAACAAAGAGGCTATGCAAGCAGAATAGCCACATATTTTTGAATATTTTTGAAAATCTTGTTGTAATATGTAAATATGATGCACTAAGGGTAGTGCATAAATAAGGGGAGGGGATTGTAATACTCCAAGGCCAAGCCCCCGCTAAATTGTTATTATGTTTATAGGCTAGTGAGCCAAGTGTTTATGTAACACCTCAAGTTTTGAACCACCATTTTAAATAATGTATTGTTACAATGATGAGAGGCCGGAATGCCCAAACAATTATTAAAAGGCTAGTGTGCCCAAAAAATGTAATGTTTTGATCATTGATAATAATAAATACATTGTTGGATGCTAGACAGAAAATGACTATATTTATAGGGGGCTATGATTCCATAAGGGAGGGAGCTTGAGGGGATAAATGTTTATTATTATTTTAATTACCCTTTTGTCGAAGGGAGTGGATCAATTACATGAGATTCTTGGGGGAGGCCAGGAGATTATTGTTTCCCCATGAAATAATTAAACCCGCACCTGGTCTGTTGGTGGGTTATATGATTGGTTGTTCACTCATTTTATCGTTTTCTCCTTCATTCACTTATTTGCTCACCTACTTGCTCACTGGTCCATGCGTTCATTCAATTGATCACTCATTCATTCATATCATCCTTACCTATCACTCACTAATCCATCCTCATCGATGTCTTGGCTTGGGGAAAGGAAACAAATTTTCAAAGAATAGCCATGGTTTTGTTGGTTGTAGTGTTCACTGGTGTAATCCATCAATGACTTGAGGCTTGCATATCTGAGATGCATTGGCCTATTTCCATCTTTGTTCACAACTGTGAGTCCTGAGAGTTCCAACATGGATATTCTGGACCAGTTGCGTTGGAGCCCTGGAAGGAGAAGAATTGCCTGAGGGACTGCATCACAGAGAAGGGTGGAGGTCCATTCTCCTGGGTGGTGAAATCAAGGCAGAAGAGAGATACATACTTGGATTTATGTGAGTGTTGACTAGATCGTGAAGACAAGTAATACTCTGGAACTGTCCTTTTGGATCAATAGCCCTAGCTCAGGGGTGACATTACTCTTGAGATTTGGAACAATAGTGTCTACGGTTGGGTGGAACATCTTTGGTTTGCAGCCTGTTGGTGTCATATTTTATAAAGATAATTTATCTCTCTTATGGTATTATTTACTTGTTTATGAATGTATTCTGCTGTGTATTTATTTATCATTTAATTGAATCTTTAGAATATGCATGCTTGTTGGTTATTGTTGTGCATGTCGTTAGATATTTCCTTTTATGCGTCCTTGTTAATTTAAAAAGGTATCGGTAAGAGAAAGAAGTCCCAGGGTGTTCTTGAAGGTAGCGTACGCCAGCTTGTGGGTGGTTGGGTATGTTACATATTGGTATCAAAGATTTTGGTTGAAACACCAGGCCGATATGGGTCAGGTCTAATGGTCATAGTATCTTGGTTGAGATCAAATTATGACCATGAAGTTGAAAATCTCAGGAGGAATGGCATTGCAAAATCTATGCAGGAGCTAGAACATCAGAGATCCTTTTTAAGGGATCGAAGGATCGTGACTATACATTTCGAATTCGGGAGCGATAACAATTGTGGGATTAAGAGAGATATGGGATCATTGGATTAGAGGGCAGGTGAGCAAGGGCCATCCGGTGAGGGAGAAGCAAAAGGTTGAGTAGGTTTTAAGTCTCAATTGTTAGATCTATGTGTGAACGAATGTGAGTCATAGATCTCATGGAGGTTTGGGTTAAAGTACTCCAGGAGAAGTGAAGGTAGATATTTTGAAACTCTTGAAGCCTTAAGAGCCAAAGCGATTCAAAACCGTTGATCTATGAGAGACACACATCAACGGATTGTTGACTTCGGGATCAACACTCTGCGAGAAGGTGAAGGAAGAGAGTTTGAAACTCCAGAATCCCAAAGATCCGAAGTGATTCATAGTCATCGATTTGTGGGAGGGCACACATCGACAGATCCTGAACTCCAGGTGGAAGCATTCTGGGAGGAAGCAAGCGGAGGAAGTTGAGACTTTCAAAGGCCCAAGTCCCGAAGTAGAATATATCCATTGATTTGAGGAAGATACGAAGAAGTATATATCATAGTCCAGAGACTTGGTACTCCAGGGGTCTTCAAGTCTCAACAAGTGAAAACTGTCGAAGCCCAAAGTCACGAACGCACGCAGACCATCGATTTAGGATCCCTTCGAGACCTTTCTCAACCATTGGATAAAGTAGTAGAAGGACAGGGTAAACACTTTGGTGAGTTGGTGAAGTGTTTAAAATCAGCCAAAGAAAATCTTCGATCGTCGATGACCGATGCTCAGGGGGTTGAAATATTTTGAGGAAATTTTCATTCATCAACAGAATTCATCGATCACTGATAGAGTAGATAAATGGTTCATATTACGTCTAATTTTAAATCAACAGTGTATATTTCCCCATAGGATCATATTACATCTAGTGAAGGTGTAACCCCTGAAGCTCCGAAGAGCGGAGTAAACCCTCACCATTGATTGGGAGAGTATATGTGGTAGTAGATCCTGCTTTCCAAAGACTTGGCACTTCGGGAGGATGGAGAGTGTGGACAGTATGGAACTCTCAAAGATGGAGTCTTAGAGCTCCTGTTGACCATAGATCTAAACAGTGAATGAGGATCATCGATCAGTGCATCCTTCGAGTATTTGGAAATTCGACGCTCTGGGGGATTGGAAGTTGGAGTTGAGAGAACCTCTAAGTTTTGAATTCCCAAAGCTCTGGATAAGTGATTTTTCAACTAAGCGTAGGGTCATGACCATGGTCACATGCAGTTGAGAGCTGAGGGAAGACGAGATAATGGCCGAATTTTTGTTTTCAAGACAAAACAATGCTAAGGAAGGATGTAGCCCATGGTTTCGAGTAGTGGTCACCTGGGAAGGTGGTTTGAAGGGAGTGCCTGTGTAGAATTAAATTTTGTATAGGATAAAGGATAACATGGAAGTCTTATACGATGTAGATTGATACATATATATTCTTAATGAATTGAGAAGAAAAAGGACCTATATCATTATTGACAAATTTTGTTTATCATATGCTTAATTCTAACAAAATGGTCGCTTACATATTTTGCATAATTAACGGGTTTAAACAAATCAACTCAGAATACGTATTGAATAAATGGAAGAAGGAGAGGGATCCTCCAGCCATGATAAGGAGGACGAAGGCCAAAATACCAGAGTTGGTAATGCAGAGAAAGAGTCCAATGGACGCAAGGGCAAAGGAGAGCAGGAAAAATTAATAGAAACTGTAAGAATATTGAAAATAGAAGTGCAGAGCTACAAAGCAGACAATGAGAGATTGATGAGCGAGGAAATTCAAATAAATTCTCGAGTGCTGTAGAGATTAAATCAGTTGCAGAGGAAAATGAAGAAGGGATCAAACTCAAAACAAGAGGAAGAAGGTAGGTTTCATGAAATAAGAGAGGATCATGGAAGAGCTGGTTATTCGAGAAGTGCTAATAGAAATCGTAGACACCAC
>ML811982.1:76396-91660 GCA_009831015.1 Picea engelmannii
TGGTTGGGTGACGAGGGTATCGTCAATGGTAAAACGAGCACACCATCTTCTATATTCTAACACTCACTTGGTGCAAAAGTCCCTAAGCACACATTGTGAAACCCCAAGTGAAACTTAGGAAAGCTACCCACTGTCACCTCAGTAGCCTTGCCTTTCTCACTTTAGACTAGGTGAATGCTAGCCTAAGGGGGATTCCCTATGGTTAACTAAGCTCAATGTGTGTAGTATGAAGTGGGAGCAAGAGAGAACTTAGCAATAAAAAGCAAAGAAAAAAATATTTTTGAGATTTTGTATTTTGGGGTGGTAGATGAAAGGGAAGATCAATGCCTTTTCATGTTTGGGCTATGGGGTTATGCATGCAACTTTAGAGGGCCGTTCTTAAGAAATATTAGGGCTATAAGCAACCAAGCGACGTGCGCTATAGAAGCCCTAATTTGGTTACCAGACTCACAAGTTTGATGATGGAGAGGGTCTATCTAAGATCCACTACTCAAGAAAATTCTTTAAGGGTGACCCCTACCAAAGATTATCTACGGATGCAATGATTTAATTAGATCAAGTGCATAATGTTTTCCTCTTGAAGGTAAGCAACACAAAATGGAAATGGAGAATAGAGAAGAAATCTATTACCCTAACCCTTTCCAATGTAGCAACACCGCTCCTCTATGGCCCTTGAATTGACTCTGGCATCCACAAACTTGCAAAACAAAGCTTCCAATGGTGTGCCTAGAACAATATGCCACACATAAACGAAGTTGTACAATACACAAAGCTTTAGACAAAGAAAAAACAATTTTATTCCATAGCTTAGGATCTCTTTCACTCACACCAAATCCAATTGCAAATGGAGAGATTAAACCCTTATATAGGTTTCAACTCTATCTCCCTTTACATTAAACAATGAATTGTTTTCCTAGATCCACTAATTTGTCTAAGGAATAACAATAAAATAATCATTTCAACTACTTTCTTACTAAAAGTAGCGAAGAGTTTGTTGAGATAGATAATTTCCTCCAAGAGGTTACATTCAAATACTCAAGGAAAACAATGTAATATAGCTCTCAAATAACTAACTCCAAAGACAAGTCAAACAATAACAATATATGGAGTTAGTTACAACCATAATCCAAAAATAGAGTTGAGTAGTTGGGCGCTTCCTTTGGTTGAGAGATAGACCATGTCAAGGCTCCAAACATAGCAAGTGAGTGCTTATCCACATGTGCACCCTCCTAGATGTGTGTCCCACATGTGAAGAGAGTAGAACGTCCTCAATAAAGTAGCATAACAATCTCCTCAAATCGATCCATGACCACATCCTCATGAAGTGTGCCAAATAACCAAATCTATCCACATGTGTGGCCTCCAAAGTGTAGTAATTATCCATAGGTCAAGGTAGATGAAGTGTATCTCATATAAGGAGGCTGATTAGTATAGCATAGACACCATAAATCAAGTGCCAAGTCATTGAAAAAATGCAAACAACCTCCACACGTGTGCAACAACCATTATCCAATGGTAAATAGCCCCAATCCATGAGAAATACCTCCACATGTGTGCAAGCAAGGGAGCGCTCCAATAAAGTGAGTTGTATGTCTATCATGAAGTGCAATCTCAACCTCAAAATAGAAGAATAAAACCAAGCGCTCTAGCAACGAAGTCCACCTATGCAATAAGGAGTGGGTAGGTCCCTCCAACCATACCATGCAAGCGTGAAAAACCATGAAGGTGTGGAGTGCTCCATGAAAAGGAGTGTCTATCCTATCAAATATTATCACAAGGTCTTGATAGACACCTCAAAACCCAAGGTGCCCTCATCAACAGGTGCCACATCATCCATCCTCCATAGGCTGAAAATTACCTGAATGCTGTGCCAAATGCTGAAAATCCATGAAAGAATGGAGCGCTTCCCAAGAATGAGTGTCTATTTGATCATACTTCACCACAAGATCATGATAGACACCTCAAACCCTATGGTGTCCTCACCAAGAAGTAATATGCTGTAAACCATGCCAATATCAGCCTCAAACCCTAGGGTGCTCCAAAATATGGCAATGGGGTGAGCTCTCTGCAATATTTGTTGTCCATCTCATGAAATATCTCTGCAGGAGCACAATAGACATCTCATGTGCTTGGGTGCTCCATCACAAGCATCAAGTAGCATGCATGTGAACTAAGTGGCAAGGAAGTGGGTGCTCCGTGAAATTCACTGTCTATTTCATTAAGCACCATCATAAGATTAAATTAGACATGTAAAACACTAGGGTGCTTCTCTACAAGAGCCACATCTCATCATGTCAATGCTATGTGGATAGATTTAGTTATTTGGCAGACTTCACGAAGATGTGGTCATTTGGTTATTTGGCTATTGTAGCGATTTGGCTCTTGTAGGGGGGTGAGGTTGGACTCCCAATCTCTACGGTTAGGTGGAGTAGAATCATATCTAACGTAGTGCTGCATCTGCTTATTTATGTTTGGGGCCTTATTTCTGCTGCATATCGGTTGTCCCTTTGCATGTTGCTTTCGTATGAAAAAAGATTTTTAAAGGATCTATGAGTAGCACCCCCGACTTTAATCATAGGCAGGTTGGTTGCTACATCTTTGCAACTTTGTGTATGTATCAACTGTGTTGAATTTCTAAAATACAAGTATCAAAGATGTCGTGCCTTGGTTTTTTGAGATGTTACATTTCTGGCAGATTAGTCTTAGAGGAGGTCTTTCCCTATATTTCCAGACTCATCACTTCTTCCTTTCAGCCTATGGATAGCTTGTGCTACAAAATGCCTTATAGTCAAGTTTATGCTATGAGATCGATCAAAGAGCATAGACTTTAGAGTCGCGAACCAGTTGCTAGCATGAATCTCATCACTACCTATTTTCCATCCTTGATGTTAGGTGAACTGCTAGGTGACATTGTACTCGGCTCATTTTCCTTGGGTGCTACAGATCCAGGGCTTTTTTCTTGACACTCCCCTTTGTACCCATTCCCACTTTACCTCTTTGTGCTATCTTGTGCTTCATCGTATTTCTTGCAAGTCTGCCTTATTTCATCTTGCGTTCTCTTTTTGTTTGTATCTTTTCTGGAGATGCTTTTAGGCACTTCCAGTGTACATTCTTATCAATGTACATTTTGCGGTCCCATTGGTCATATTTGGCCACCAGTGGACGTTAATACTTGAATTTAATAGAGGAAAATGTTGTTGTGTCCACATATAAAATATGTCAATATTTTTGTATATTGCCATAAAATCAGTGTATTTGGTACCTATGATCTATATGCAAAGTCTAGACTCCAGAGTGGCAACATCTGTCAAATTTAAGGCCATGCCAATCCAAAATCTTTCTGGACTTGAAACATTCAGCATTTATTATTGACATGGAAGCTGCAATGCATGCTTTGAAATTTGAATGCTTGCAAGAGTCCTTTTCTCTGTTTAGGAGATATGCCAAAAGCTGGCCATACAATATTGCATCATTTTAGAAGAAAGCGGAAGAATGATAGAGACAAAGTCTGTCCATATTCTGCAAGTTATTTAATTTTAAATCAAAAGTTTTTGGACACTATTAGACAGACATTTCAAGTACATAGCTACAGAAACAGCCTAACATGGAATGACAATAGCTATCAACGTAACCAAAGCATAGGTAAATACTGCAAGCAAATCACAATGCCAGCTAGCCCCAAGATTGCATGGTTCTTCTTTTGGACTGTTTCATATAATTATGATAATTTGAAAGTACAATTCAGGGTGTCAGATGTATACACTTCATCCAAAAGAATGTATTATGAACCTCTGCATTTTACTTTGCAGAGGTCCTCTGCGCGTACTTTTAGTACAGATGAATTATGAACATTTGCCTTGCGTGATCCTTGGAGCTCGTGTCTGCTATTTGCAGCCCATAGCATATCATATAGCTGATGACTAGTTAATGGCCAGAGTGTATAAGCTCGACTAGTGGTCTTATGCCAAGATTGTAACCGTCAGTTTTTAATGAAATATTAAATTTTGTTTTTCTAGAGGTAAAACTACCACTTATTTGCAGTTCTTTTGATGTCAAATTTGTCATTAATCTGAGAAGCAGTTTTGCTTTAGCAATATGTTCAATATACTCATTTTCCATTACCAATTTACTGCCATGGGAGGATCACTCATATATCCACTGCTTTTATAAAATAATTACATCAGAAGATCTATATGCTCTTTTGATAGACGATGTTGGAGTATAGGTCAGTTCGTATCATCCTCATCTAGTGAATATTTAAATGCTTGTATGCTTGAACAATAATGTCTGTTTTGTTGTTAACTGCTATGGTAATTATTGATGTTAGAAATCAGAATGCTATTTGCATGTTCATTGGTAGACTTACATTGTTTGAAATAATACTTCTGCCTACAAAGTAAACAATATACAATTTCATGTCTCCTCCGTTGAATGAAATTCAGAGTGGTGTTTGCAGATTCGGAGCCATGCACAAAAGTACTTCTTGAAGGTCCAAAAGAATGGCACAAGAGAGCACGTACCGCCTCCTCGCCCAAAACGCAAAGCATCTCATCCATACCCACAGAAGGCCTCAAAAAATGGTAATAAAAACTGCAATGGCTAGGCCTGCTGTCTACCTTATTCGTCAGGATGTGGTTCTGGCATTAAGCAGATCTTGATATCTATATTTCTATGTGAACTGCTGGCAGTTCCTGTGTCACAGCAAGTATCACCTGCTTTTCCACCTGCTACTTCTCAACTAGATTCTGGATATTATCCAAGGGCAGAGTCATCTTCCATACTCACAAAATCTGGCTCGTCATGCCCAACTGTTTCTTCCTGGGTTCATCATAACATACCATCAATAGATGTTTCGTTTGTGGAAAAAGGTTGCTATATAACTCAATAAGCTCTTGAAATAAACTAACAGAATGTATAAATAGTATGCTTATTCTCTTGTAATTTTACAATATCTTCTGCCTTGACCATTTGGTATGTTGTTGGCTTCCTCCAGATGATGGTGGACCTGCAGGCATTGCAACAGCAAATAATTGCAGTAGTGGTAGCACTGAGAGTTCTCCTCATACATGGCCACCTCATTCTGAAATCCCCGAGAAAGGGAGTGAAAGTTTACCAGTTCGAGGTTGGTTGTTTCTAGATTTATGTTTTCTAGTAAAGGTTGAAATTTGAGTTATTTGCCAATCCAAGTGTAGCTATTGTGAACAGGAATGGGATTACCGGAATTACAGTTGCATATCCTAAGCTAATTATGAAATCTATTTAACACAATAGAAAGAAGATGCATTGCCCTGAATCTGTACTATGAAAGTGATCATTGAGTTGTAAATTAAGTGCCTTACCCATTAAAATTGAGGCCGAGTCTAGTAACCAATTTCATCTTTGGGTGTTACTTCATCTCCAATCCATATGTATGAGTTGATCTCTCACTGCATGGTGCTTTGCAGAGTGGTAACTAAATAGTAAATTCCCTTCTACCTCAGTCCTTTGCCTTAAAATAGAAGTAAAAAATGTCTGCAAACATGCTAGGTTTTCCCACGTTTTTTATTTTGACCATCTTTCTTCTGTGCTCATTGTTATTAGGTAGCATGCTATCTTCATGTTTGGTCCCAGTTTATCTACTAGATGTGATTCAATGCCCATATGGGTAGGACTTGTCCTTACTCAGGGTACAATAGGTGTACTAATGGGCTTGTACCATTCACCTCTCTTGAGCTACTTTACACAATTTTCTTAGAGAGGATGATTAGGAGAGTGCCTCAAATCACTAGGACTGTGATGACCTAACTCTTGTAAGTGGATAATGCAGACATCCCAAGTCACAATGAGAACATGGATGTGTAAGAATGAGGTTATGTCTGCGCCATGAGTTCAATGGTGCAGAATCAAAATTTGGTCTCGTGACTACTTTGTTTTCCTACAATAAGGTTGCTTTCTAAGTTCAAAGTTTGGCCTAGTTTACAACTGTATGATGTCATTTGGTGGTTTGGTAAGCAAAGTTATTGGATTCAGACTCAACTCAGATTTTGATGACTCAAATTGGGTTTGGCCTTTGACTTGGAGTTGACTTGAGGAATAACTGAACCAAATAGAAATTGCATAAAATATTAAAAAAAAAAAATAAATTCATGTACAACAATGCACATTGCAAATGGAAACAATTAGACACCAAATATTGAAGTTTGTTGATTTATATTGGGTGTAAGGGTGCAAATAGGGAAAATTACATCGGGTTACATATATTGTAAATTCTGAGATATATAGAATTATAATTCTGTGATGTAACATATAAACACTAAAGGCTCTAAATGGCCTCTAGAGTCTAAAAAGTTATTAAACTATAATCTAATGAGTGCATACTATGTCATGAATGATGACTCATGAGTAATCAACATCATCAATGTAGACTGAATTCTCAGGAATGTCCACTAGATCGGCCTTTGCTTTTGTTGTACAATTTACACCCTGCTACCACACAATCTCACACCCAAAGATGACAAGTCCTAACACATAGATGGAAACATGTGAAACTAGGAGGATGGCCATTGTCACCTCACCATCACTCCTTTGCACTTTAGACAAAGGGTAAACCTAAGTCAAGGGGGGCTTCTCCATGGTTGCTAGGCTCACTTTATGTAGTATAGAATGGGAGTAAAGGAGTTTAGCAACATGAACAAATTGAAATGGAAAAAGTTTAAAATGTTGGGGATGATGGATGAAAGGGATCTGGTGCCTTATTGCTTGGGCTATGGAGTCATGGATGCAGTCTAAGAGGGTTTATTCTAATAAACGATTTAACAAACAAATTATTACAAGTAAGAAGGGAACGGACTCACAATAGGAGTTCCACAAACAAACTTATTTTAGGAGTGGTTAAACATTCACTCACAATAGGAGTTCTAAGTTTTAAACCTCTTCTCTCTTGGACAAGATGCAAGCATGCGTTCACAATAAGAGATTTAGTGCTTTAACTCCTCCTCTTCAAGACAAGTTGCTCCTATATTTGGCTTTGACACTCTCAACTTGCTTACAAAATTTACCAATGGTGCTTCTAGAATATATCTACCACACATAATAATAGATTGTACAAAAATAACAACATAACTTAGACAAAAGTTACCTTCATCCAATTGCTTGGAGCTAGCTTGCTCACAAGTTATTCCATTCCAAAATTTCCCAAGCACAAAATGGAGAGAGCAAACCTTTGTATAGGTTTTAGCTCATCTCTTCTATACAATAAAATATTATTTTCCTAAGAAAATATTAAAATATTTACAATAACTACCTATGAGGGCGAATTATGTCCAGAGCCCATAGAAAAATGCTTGAATACAATGTTCTAAATGATTGTAGTGCCACATGCCACCTTCTTCCATCCTTATCTTCATGCAAAGGTAAAATCTAGATGCTCTTTGCCCTGTTTCACCTTGGTGGTTGACTTTGTGCCCTAGTAAGTGGTCACCCTTGGGGATGGGTTTGCTATTGGGAGGTCCCCTTGACGAGTCATCGTATCATTCCCGATCATACTTATCACTTTTCACACTTCACCCCTTTTCGTCTCCTTACCTTTTGGGATTTTTGGGTGTACTGACCCAAGAAGGGGTTGTACCTCTTTTCATGGGAAGAAGGGGATGAAGGCCCAGAGGGAATGTAGCTGGAAAAAGATAAAAGCCAAAACTATAACCTTCCAGATGCTCGCCCAAAGAGGTCTTGAGAACAATGAAACGTTTCTCCTAAAAAATCAAAGACCTGCAAGAAACAATTTCACATTATATAGACGTCCCGCTGGTTGAGGGATCTACAGAAGTGCGTTACGACCTTTTCTTTACTGCTATGGCACTTTGTGTACCTCTCACCTCAAGTGACACTGTGGTACTGCCACCAAGCTTTGTGTTACCCATTGGGAGTACCCAGTCATTTTGGATCTTTAATTAATTCATGGCAAATAAATGTGCTTGGAAAAAAGATGCATTGAAAACGAAGGTGCAACACACCCTCTACAAAGGTACCCATAAAAGAGACAATCTGAGCCCTTGTATGTCATGGACCCCATGCCCAAAATTCTTACCCCCCATCCACTTCATCTTCTCCACATGACTTAGAGAGGGTCCACCTAGCAAACACTCCTTAAGGAACGATTCACCCAATAGGTCACCTTGTCAGCCCTCCCATACCTAAACATGGCAAGTTGCATAGGGTCTTTGACCACTTGTTTAATTTGATAAGGTAGTTTTGAATCTTGATGCACATGTTCAGGTGGCTCTTGTATTAAATGTGATTTTACTTGCCGTGATACATTTGACTTGAGATCGTTGGAGGGCACACTTGTCTGTCTTTGCAGGACCTTGTTGATGGATGCTTTGGAGGAACAAGCCCAGCTTGGGCTTTCATTGGGGCTTGAAGTCCACAGAGTGGATTCCATGACCCACACCATGGGAGCAATCGGAGCTTGGAGTCTGGACATTGCCTTTGGAGGCAAGGAAGGCACCTTGTACATGATACCTAACCCATCTTAGCCCAACATTTGGCCTCAAAAGGTCAAAATGTCACCTTGGGAGAGCTTGACGTTACCCTTGGGCTAGGGTTTTGATGATGATGGTGAAGTTCTATGATGATTTGGCACACTGTGATGGGGAGAAACCCTTGCATCATGGAGAGATAGCCTTAGGAGGCTCCACATTTTCTTCTCCAAGGTGAACGACTTGCTTAAAGTGCCAAAACGTCACCCTTTTAGGGCATGACGTCATGTTTCTAGGGTTTCTTTATGTGTAAATTCAAAATTAAATTGTAAAGGGGCAAAATAAAGGGGATGGCTCCCTTATTTGGTGGTTTACCCTAATTTTACATGGACAAACAAATTTTAGAGGTCTTCTATAAATAAAGACCAAAGTCATTTCATTTTAACATAGGTCTCTCATGTGAGAAAGACTACTTGGCTGAAATTTTCGCCCTCTTTGGGAAATTTGGACCATCTCTCTCTTGTGCAACTATCTTTTGGTGTTTTCTCTTGGTATATTGTGGAGCTAAGGTGGTGCGCACCTTTTGGAGGCTTGATTTCTTGCTTTCGATGGATATTGCTTGGTAACCTAGGGTTTGTTCATGCTATTTTGTGGAATTGGAAAGGAAATTTCTGCATTTTGTTGGTATTTTCTTCTAGTTTCATTGATATTCTTGTCTTAAACACTTGGAGGAGTACAAGGGCATACACACTCCACCAAGGTTCATCTTATTTGCTAGTTGATAAGCCATTTTTACAAGGTTGCTAGGAGGGGTAGAAGGGCTTACACCCTCCTAGACTTACCTTTGTTGGTTTTGCATGCTCTAGGGAGTAGAAGGGCCTACACCCTTTAGAGATATTGTGGATCCAACCCTTATAACCAAGACTCCATTTACCCAATAGATTAAAGGCACTAATTTGAAAATTGCATTGGAGAAACAAAATAGTTGCATTGGATAACATGTTTTGTTGAGATATTTCAATTGTCTAAAGTGGATTCAATTTTACATGCTTTTAGCTTGCTTGAGCTACTAGGGTGTCTAGCTTAGCAAAGTACATATTATTTCTGTTATAACTTTATGCTACAACCATTAGGGTTGGAGCAAACTCATTTAAATTTCTTTCTCTAACTCACTATTCAACCGTGAAAATTTGCTAAGAAGCTGCCATAATAATCTACTAGTCATTATGCATCTTTTGGGTGGTTTACTTGTGATTTTTGGTGGTTGAATCTTGCTACTGTAGCAATTGTTTGCTACAGCCATAACGCTGTTACAATAATTCTCTGAAAACACTATC
This sequence comes from Picea engelmannii, assembly GCA_009831015.1. Taxonomy (NCBI): domain Eukaryota; kingdom Viridiplantae; phylum Streptophyta; class Pinopsida; order Pinales; family Pinaceae; genus Picea; species Picea engelmannii. The sequence goes on from ML811982.1 coordinate 86,190, forward strand.
TAACAACTCTCCTTTACCATCAAAGTTTGTGCTTGAATATTGGAAGGTTATCTACTGATTTAGTGCTTCCTTGTCCAACAACTAATTGATAATTTTGATGGTTAAATCTGTAGTAACTAGCTTTTATTCTTGCTGATATATATTTTTGTTACTGCTGCAATATAGGACAGCAAGCTTCTCTTGCTTGTCCACTTGATTTTTGGGCTTATATCTCGATTGTTTGTCTTGTCTCGGGAAGGTGTAACACTTTGGTGCATGTACGTCTTTGGCAACCATTTACCATCATCAAGACTCATTTCCAAGCCCTCATACTTCTTCCATCATTGACCTAAGGGGTTCCTCTCAACATCTCTTCATCCTCCGTCTCATTTCCCCTAGGGTCACCCGTGATTCCCCCCTTGAGGTGATTTCATCATCTCTAAAGCGAGGGGAGTACCTATCTAAGCTGACAGTGGGTAGGTATTCCCATAGTTCTCACCATCTTGTGGATTTGGTCGGGCTTTGCCCAACCTACAATTTTTGTGATAATAGGTACTTCACACATGATCTTTATTTCATTTGATGTGTTATGATTTCATATGTGGGTTTCTTGCTTAAAAGTGGTGTGATAGTTTCTTACCTTTTCATGAAAGTAATTAACATTGGGTTTGATCTAATAACACTTCTTAACGATAATAATTTTATTATTTTGTCTCGTTATACCATGGGGGGACATAATTGTCCTTAGATAAAACTAGATCTTTAACCCTAGGGGGATAGCCACTCCTAACCCCTAGAACTAAACCCTAGCCAAGACAAACCTCAAAGGGATAGCCTCTCCTAACCCTTAAGGCAAATCTTGAATGCTTCAACAAAGTCAAGGTGAATACAACAAGGGAAGATAATAACCTCTCTTAATCCTTCCTTAGGGTTTGAAGATCATTCAAGGAAGATAATGACAACATGCAACTACTACCTTTCTAATAGATCATTTACCAAAACTTACCAAAAAACATCACATGCACATAAGAAAACACTTACGAGTGAAAGTGCATAGCATGAAGAGTCCACCATCAACAAGAGAAAACATCCATCCAAAGTCACTCCAAAGGTGTGCATAAGACATCCATAGCGAAAATAAGAGAAGAGAAGACAAGTAGTAGTGACCTCACAAGTGAGTGAGTTGTGTCTGATCCAAATGAGCACTAGCCTCATTTATATGAGGTAACTCTAGTGCACATGTCCACATAATGTGCTAAAAGAACAATGATCCATGATACAAGTGGGGCCGACCCCTCAAATAGTCTCTAACAATGAAAAATCATGTTAATACACCAACACAATGCCCTCTTAGGTCACACATGTCGTGACTTCATGCTCCAAGAGGGTGTGTGAAGCCTCCAAAGGCCATGTCTCATCATCCAAGAGGTGCAATCAAGGTGGAGGGTGTGTCTCCTCATCAATGGTCATGTCACATCATCAAGCCATGAAATGGTGCCCCAATGGAAAGCAAGCCCATCATCATCAAGCAAATCCTAGTGCATGATGCATCATCAAGGAGCTCAACATCCAAGGTGGGAAGGCCAGCTTCCAAGGTGGAATGATCAAGCATCACCTCTTTGAGTGGTGTCCAAACATAATAAAATGCAATGTCCTCCATCAAATGTCGAACAAGGTGTGGGCTTTCTCCCCATCTGCCTGCCATCACGACCATATCTACGAAAGGGGAGCTCATCTGTCCACCATCCAAGGTCTAAGAGGTGTGAGAGGATGTATCTAAAGGTGGTCAATCATCAGGTGACCCTACGCTTTGCATCACACGTGCAATATCCTATACAAAGTGCACAATGCCTTGGGTGAAAGCATAAAGACATCCTCCAAAGACCATGTCAGGTGCACTCAAGTCACTCAAAACCATGGAATCATGTAAAACCAACAATAACAAGCTACAACATTCCTAAGAACCATATAAAGTAGGCCATCAAATAATACAAAAGCCAAATGAACAACTCTCATTGGGTATCCCCTTCAAACTTCACACAAGCTCAAGAGTTTATGCAATTTGGCACGCTTAGGTATGGTAGGACCATCAAAAGAACCTATTAGGTGTGCCAGTACCCAAGTAGAGAGATATTTCTCGGAAGAACCTATCAGAGATATGTAATGGATGTGAGGTGGTCATGGGGTTTACTTCTGGGCATGGGGTCATTAACATGCAAGACAATTTATGGACTCACCTCCATGAGTGCCTTTGTGGAGGGTGAAATTGGCGTTTGAGTTACTTTTTCCTCGACGCTTTTTGCATTCCAAACCCCTTTATTTACCTTTTTCTTTATTTGATTTGATTTGCAAGTCCCCTTAAAAAGGTTTCAACTTTCAAGCATAGCACTTCCTTTGCTTTTTTTGGGGATATATTCAAGTCCTTTTTGATAGATGAATGCGTTTATTTGCATTATGACTAGGGGCGATCTCCATTAATGAGGGGTTTAGAGCTCAATTATGGACTATGGCTTTTAACTATCCTAATTATCCCATTTCTTTTTTTTATCTACCAACTGCAATCTACCTCTGGGCCTTTAGCCCCTTCTTCTCATAAGAGAATGAGGTACATGCCTTTTTGGTGTACATCTAACCACATTACCCAAAAGGTGGGGGAATAGAAGGATTAAGGATGGAAAAGGTATGATCAGGAATGGTATGCTACCCCTTTCAAGGAACCACCAGTAGTACCCCTTTTCCCAGGAGTGACAACACATGACTAGGATGCCTAGGATGGCCGCCAAGGTGAAACAAGGCAAAAAGCATAACTTCTAAGCTCATGATTTGTTATCCAACTTCGACCTATGATCATTACTCAAATGCCCAATGCATTATATATGATACTTTATATGAAACAAGGACTAGTGTACCTTATAATGTGCTGGGCCACCATCTCCCAGTGAGTCTTGCTGTTTGAGTGTGATGAGCCATCCTGGTCAGGAAGAGGCATCTGAGGGAGCTGCTGAGCTGATCGTTGTGGACATGCTGATCATCATGACTGTTGGGATCACTGTCTTCATTGCGGGCCATGAGACATGATCTCCTCTAGCTGCCCCTAGGTGAGAGGGGGTAACAGGGCTAATATTGTCCAGTATATGCATATTAAAGATAAGTTTTGCTTTCCTAATGGTGTCTTTTTAATGAGCATTTGAAAATTATGCATATATACATGCATGCATGCTGCTTTCTGTTTCTTGAAATGTTCAATTCAAATTGTTGTTTCTGAAATCCATACCATTACAGAAAGCCTTACTTGTTCGGCAGTTCTATGTGATATAGTTGGATTTCATGTGATACAATCACTTGTGCATTTCCTACTTATTGACTATACAATTCCATTCTATTGCTTATCAACAGATATAAAAAGGAAAACAAGGCCTCAGGATTAATTCTTGCTTTTGTGACATTGCCTCTATATAAATAGGTAGACAATCACAAAGGTAGTTTAAACTTTATATTGTTCTGGCTTCTGTACTCATCTGAAGCAGGAACACTCTGGGTTGCTTGATTGAAGAGAAGATTTAATAGAGTGTTGTGATAGACAATTCAAATCTTTAATCTGTGATGGTTTTCTTATCACTTGTTTCTACTTCTATTTTAGCATGTTCATCTTATGCTTAGAGGGTTGATGAGGTATTTGGAGAAATATATTTATTTCTGATTGCAGTGACTTGTGTGTCTTGCAGTCAAACCAGATTTTTCACAAGTTTATAAGTTCATTGGCAGTGTCTTTGATCCAAGCACAACTGGTCACTTGAAGAAGCTTAAAGAAATGGATCCAATTGATCTTGAAACTGTATGTATGCATATCTTCTGAGACTAAGCATTTGTTTCAGTTATAGTTTTCCTATTTGACAATCACCTGAGAAAGAGCACATGGTTTTTATCTTGCTTATCCAATGTGCACCAGTGATATTTATTTGTATACATCCTAGCTTATAAGCTTAAACCGAAAGCTTTTTGAACACTAAGAGTTCTCTGTAATTTCTCTCGAGTTTTGGAGCACAGTTAACAAGAAAGAAAAGAGTTCAGTTTCTCCATTCAAGCTGCCACTTTGTAATTTTGAATAGTTAATTTCTCTAGAGCCTAGCAATAGACTTGACAACAAGCAATTCTTGTTTACAGTGCTAGGATTGTCTGAATTGATCATTCCTTGAGACGTTATATGATTGCTACAATGAAAGTCTTCAACTTAAAAACTGAAGAACATAAAAAAGAGCCATGTTTATATTGAGTTTGTCAAACTGTTGAAGTTTTGACTAGAAACACAGTTCATTCAAAAGCATTTTAGATGGTGGCAAAATACTCTGCTCATAAATCATTTTCAAAATTACTAGTAAGAAAACAATCTTTTGACACCCAGAACATGTCCATAATCGTTTCATGGAACCCAAATAGGAAGATGTCAGCCAATGTTTTGAACCTTAAGAACAGTTCATCATCAGGACACACAAATCAATTTAGAGTAAATCAGGTTGCTGTTTATTTATACAAACCTCATAACACCGTTAGAGGGATGACAAAATCAGTCAAAGATCCAATCAATTCGCATCAGCATAAAGGTGTCCACAAGGTGCCTTCCTCATGCTGGAAATCATATGTTGGTGAAACAGGATGATCTTCCCAATTAAGGATGAAATAGCATGAAGCAGACATCCGGCTTTATTGCTGCCATGCCTCTGCCCTTGCCAAGCACTCCCATAATACCATGCACCAGCTTTGTCTCGGACACACTAAAGTGCTTGCGAAAATTGACATTTACTTTAAATGTAAGTTTAGATAGGCCATCGAGATCGTTAAACATCCCGATAAATTTGAATAGGAAGGGGAATGGGATGTGAATAGCAATTAGATTCTTTTGCTCCAACAAAGAAAGATGTATAATACAGACTCAGAGAGGAGATGGAGTTTGTCTGGTTGGCTATACAGACTCGGATTGGGCAGGATGTATCAGTGTCAGGAAAAGCACTTCAGGGTGCTGCTTCGGATTGGGATCAGCAGTTGTGTCTTGGTTCAATTGGAAGCAGAAGTCAGTGGCTTTGAGTTTGGCAGAGGCTGAGTATATGGCAGCTAGTCAGGCCAGTTGTGAGGGCCTTTGGCTTCACAAGATGCTGGTGGGATTGTTCGGTGTGCAGTTGAGGCCTACCATGATTCACTGTGATAATCAGAGTTTCCTTAAACTCTCGGAGAATCCAGTTTTTCATGACCGGTCTAAGCATATCGAGATTCGATATCACTACATCCGTGATCATGTTCAGAGAGGAGCTGTGGAGCTACAGTACATATCTACAGAGGAGCAGGTTGCAGACATACTCACCAAGGCATTGAACAGGGGCAAGTTTGTATTTTTCAGGGACAAGCTTGGATTGGTGAGTAACACTTTCCTCGGTATGAGGGAGTGTTAAATTTTTTAATTAAATAAAGTACCAAGGCAAGTGTTTCTCTTCCCTAGG
>ML811982.1:105054-127774 GCA_009831015.1 Picea engelmannii
ACCTTAAAAGAGCACTTAACCTATAAAACATTGAGCAGAAAGTGGGATGACTGTTTGCTGTCCTAAAACAGCAAAAGAAGACAACCATACAGTTGAAACTTAGAGCCATACTAAGGTCAAGGACAGACCTTAGATGGCAGCCTTATAGGACCTCAGAATTTCTACATTGCCAAGACTAGTAGTGCTTGTCCAATTGGGCAATGGAGTCAAGATCTTAAAACAAAAGGATTTGAATATTATGGAGGAAAACGTGATTAAGCCATTCACTGATGCACCATAATTAGTCCAAAACAGATTTTCAGATTATGCAAGAATAAGTGAGAGCCCTTAATTAAGTTGCACCATCACAACTATGGAATTACAACCAAGAATAACGTGCAACCATTGAACAAAGAAAGAACTACTACAATATGAAACCCAAGATGATGTAAACAAAATAGAACAACCTTTTTATAGAACAAACAACAAGCAATACATCATATCTTCAAATCTGAATTCATCACAAGATCAAGAGAGCCATAACATTCCACACTTAATCTTCTTCCTTAGCTAAAACAATCCTCAAACATGGAGTGAACAGCACTAACTAGAAAATTACTGCAGCAAACTCCTTCAATCTAAGTTGCAAGAAATGGAGAAACATCTAGAAGTTTCTGAAATGGGGACGTCAGGAAACGCGACCCTCAAAAAATGGAAACGTCGAGGGAAATGCCGTATATATATATTTTGAATAACACTTTATCTGAAAAAATAATGATACACATAAATGACATTTTAGAAGGAAAACCATGTCTATATTAACATGAAAGGACATATGGCACACAGTTATAGGAGTAATGCCTTGCATGAGGACACTTGGATACAACCATGGAATATGAGCATTGGACTAACATCTTGTTAGAGAGTGCACCATCCTAGAGGAGAGGCATTAAACCCTATGAGAATCATTCCTCGCGAGCATTTCATCATGGGGGTTGGATAAACCCTAGTATGACACTTGTATATCCTTGTATTGTAGAGAGCAATGTTATCAAAACCGAACCAATCAACCCCAAAAATGTTAACCGATGGACAGTGAGGTACATAGAGGGCTTGATGCTCTTGATTAAATGCCAATTCCATACCCTCATACGTGATAGAATCTAGTGGAAACATTGTAATCCTGCCAATCTTGAAATCTTGAAAACCATGAAGTCTGCTGAATTTTGAATGGGACCTAAAATTCTACTTTCTCCATATGAAGTCCAATGAGGTTGGAATCACTCTCAAACATCCCAAAACAATTAATGGTAATGTTTAAACTTCAAGTAAAAGTGACATTTTCCTTTATCTTTCATTTTCATCCTTTAAATTCTCCTTTAACAATTTAATATTACCATTAATTACTAGGGTGGGTGAAATGGTGATGATATTTGTACAGATTTAAAATGTTTATTAATGGTTAATGAGGGGATTTTTTGCCGCCTAAGGGATCCATGGTCCTCTTGGCCGCTTGGAGGGGTCCGCAAACCAAAAACAATCTGTCGAAACGACTGTTGTACAGGTCAAAATGCCGCCAGGCATACCCTATGGCATTTCCAAATCTGGAAATGTCGTACGGTACGACTGACGACGATTTGGCGAAGTTTCATACCCATTTCGATGCATTTTGGGTACTGGTACGACACCTGGGGGGCTATTTCATGCAACATAGCCTTCAATTATCCAAGGTTACATCAATAGTTAGGGAGGGCTTCACTTCAACCCTAACCTCCTCTTGTTGGAGCAACACTGCTCTTCTTTCAACATTATTTCAACAACAAAAACAATGGAAACCATTGCAAAAACTCTAGTCATCTATGAAAGAGAAAAAGAGAGATGGAAAACCTCACATTGATCTTGTCCCTTAACTTCTTCCTCTCAAAATATTTTCAACTAAGCTTGGAGGGGAACTCCCACATTTCCAACCAGCCTTTAGTAAATGAATCTCTCTTCTACTTATATCCTTCAAATCGAACCCTAATTCAAAAATAGTATTTCTTTTTAGAAGGCCCTAGAATCCTCCTTGAGTTTGCCTTTTGAGTGAATAAAATAGGTCCATATTGCCACTTGTTATCTTTCTATTTCATGAGATCCTTTTAAAACATACATTTATTATTCATTTGAGGGTATGGCCATGTCAACAATGCCACATGGCATCTCCTCATGCAAAGATCTTTCCTCCAAATGTGTAGAAAATTTCTCAAACAGTGTGTTCTTACCCCAAAGCCCTTGTCAAAGGTGAAACACACCTCCAAACATGTAGAAAAGGCCTTGAACATTGCGTCTTTAACCCCAAATGCCTCAAAAGTGATATATGCCTCAAAAATATGTGAAAATGGATTAAATAATGTGTCCTTACCCCCAAAAGTTCTCTTCAAAGGGGAAACATGCCTCTAGATATGTGGAATATGCCTCAAATATTGTGTAATGCCCCATAAAGTCGCTTTGATATGCTTTAAATGCCTTCTTGCACACAACAGTCCTCTTAAAGGGGGTATATTCATGATCAGACAATCAAATGTTCTTTTTTTAACCCATGGAGTGGGATGCTCCACATCAAATGACCCTTATTTGACCATTTAAATTCCTTCAGTTCCACAAGTTATCATCCTAAGCAAAGTGTTCCTTTTTTAGCTTTTTTTTTGGCACTTGTCATCCCTCGAGCTTCCTCCAAGGAAGGGTGTTTGCTCTTAGGCTTGTGTTTGATCACATGCCATGCTTTGAACTTCCTATAATGTGGGGAGTTTATTTTCCGGGGCTATGTCTGGTCCTTTCCTTGCCATAAATCATACTTTGGACACTTCTTGAGGTAGGGCATTCATCCTCTAAGGTTTGCTTGCTTGCTTCCATCCTCCATTTATGTGGTCTACGGTTCTGGGTGCAACTATTGAACAAGGTTCCTCATCATTGATGCAACAAAAGATAGTGTAAGCCATGTAACCAATGCCTCCAAATCCGTGTCAAAGGCGCCAAAGTGGAACCTCGTGGTGACGTATTTTCGGAAAAGTCTCCATCAATAGTGTAATCAGATGTATGTTCCATACCTTGGTAACATCTCGTGGTTCTATGATTTATTGAGCAAGATCTGTTTTTAAATTTCCAGGCAATAATTTCTTTACATGAATAAGAACCTCTGTCTAATTGAACTCATTTAAAGCTTGTTCATTATTGGTGATTTGATCTATTATTCACGCACTTAAGCTTGCATTCTACCTTGAGAGTGGGTAGTGTCAAATTGATAAAGTCTTTGTCAAGCCAAATTAGAATTTTCCTAGCTTAGCTTGACTTATAGGGATTCCTCCCTTGGCTAGGATACCCTTCTTTAGTCTAAAGAGTGGGGCAAGGCCACCGAGGTGACAGTGGGTGGCTTGTCTAAGAGTTGCCTCTAGGCTCTCTCATTGGGGTTAAGCCGTTTCCCTCTAGGAGAGAGTCTGAGCGGTAACACTATGTAATGATAGGGTTGTTTCAAGGTGGAATTTAAAAAATTACTATGAGAATGTCTAACTATTCTATTTATGCTATGAGATAGATTTTTATTCAAAAACTTCTTGTTAAACGAATCTTTTATTGAGCAACCGAGGAGGTGGTTTGGAAATATATTGATGTATGCTTCTCATATGAGTTTAGTGGTAATGCATGTCTCTAACCTTTATATTAGACTATGAATGATTCTGTCACGTGTTATGATTATATTTTACTTGTATAGTATCCATATTCTTATAAAATAATACTTTGATAGCGTATTGTTACATTTCTATTATATTCCTTTATATCTTTTGTAGTTTCTAGTGCATTCATTATATTGGTGTATTTTCTTCTATTTTTTTATTAGTGTCTCTCGTATACCTCTTGTACATGGTAACTATAATATTTTTTTAGCATTTCTAAATGATATCTATAGTAAATTGAATGGATTTTATTTGATCTTTCTTTGCGTTTTGTTCTTTACTTGATCTATTTCATTTAGGATTATAGAAAATCTTCGACATGATACATTACCTATTTGGTGCAGGTGTTGTTACTCATGAGGAATCTTTCCATCAACTTGTCTAGCCCTGATTTTGAAGAGCACGTGAGCATCTCTTTCTCTCTCAATGCATGCACAGGCATCTATTATATAAGTTTGTAATTATTTTCTGATTTCATTGTTTATTTTATGTTCCTATAGGCTTGTAGTGACATAGTATGACATATAAGGCATTTTTTTATATGAGGGAGGTGTCAATATGAGTTTAAAGAAAGGCTTTAATCACAATCATATTTTATAGTCTATGCTAATGATTACAACTGTATTTTTGGTAATTTTGTAGGAAAATAAAATAAAAGCTAGCAATTAATGATTGTAATATATGAACTGTATTTAGAATTATGAACAGTGGTTTAGTTTGAAATAAATAGAAACTAAGGTGAGGCAAGACCTCTCTAATGGAGAAAGTCAGCCTCCATTTTGGAGAGTATAAGGGTTGATAGGTTCCATTTTTGGGGAAAGACTGATAATAGTTGGGACAAACCAGGCAAACAATTAGACAAGATGACCTATTGATTTAAACCAATGCTGAGAAAATTGTTAGGGACAAAAAATCAGAGGGGCTTACGAACTTGAGACATTGGAATGATCAGGGAAGAATCGATAAAAGATGGAAAACATAAAAAATACAAAACATATTCATTTAAAAAACTATAAACTAAAACAACATCAAATAATCACATTTCGGCACAAATATGAAAAGAAAACTGATACATAAGATGTCAATGTTGAGATGATAAAGAGATCGTGGATCTATGGTGAACAGTTCAACAAACCATAATCCAATGTAAACCTTGAACATAGATATCACATAAAGAGAAGTGAACCCATGAACAAGAGAAGAAGAGATATGTTACCCTTGAGCCGAGGAATCAATCACTAATGAATCCAAGATGATGATACAAATGACTTATTGAGGTGTGTGTTTATACACAACTTATGAGGTGGGGCACATTCTCCCATAAGGGGGTTATGGGCACACATAAATGCCTAGGTTGACCTTCGTCACCTAGAGTAATATAAATAAAGCTGATTAGGTTGGCTGTTAAACCATAACCTAGTAATATAATAGTGAGGGTGCTTATCCATAATGTCAAGTAACCACAAGTGATGATTACCATCATTTAAATAGTCATATGATACATCCCGCATTAATTGTTGATACATGTCCAACCAAGACTCAAAATTGAATACACAATTAAATTACATCAATAATAAAATAAATGTATCTCATAAGTCTTGTACAAGGATTGATTACCTCTACCCCTTTTACATGAAAAGCTAACGGGTCCTCCTCTAGAAGAAGGTCTTGTGGCTGGGGTTGAACGTCTAGTTTTGGTTGTCTCAATGTGTATATGTAGTGGTATTGATATTGACACCTGACTCTTCACACTCTTAGTCTCCTCCTCTAATGACATTGGGACATCTTCCCTTGCACACGCTCCTACTCATCCTCCTCTAACCACTTAGATGCCTTGTCCATAATAGTTCTCTCAACCTCCACCAACCACTCAAATGTGTGTCAATGCCATCCAATGAAATGACATCCACATTAGGTGTGCTCTCAAGCTGCTTCACTCATTGTGGGAGATTGTAGTAGATGTAGACCATATCATTAAGGCACTAATATTCTAACTTGGTAGAGGGTCATAAGAAATGTTATAGCGTCATTCAAAGTGCATATCAAGCATATTAGAGGGTCGTAATAAATTTAATTTGTAACCTATTATGCTTCTTGGTGTGTATTTTTAAAATATTATAATAAACAATATATATATATATATATATATATATATATATATATATATATATATAAGTAATAATTATTAGTGAAAAGGCACCCACTTAGGTATATGTACAAGGCCCCTCATTGTAATTCGAGCATCATCTCTCATATTTTATTCAATACGATATTTTAATCCACATGCATTCTTTTACATTATTCCATTTATTTTTGATATTTGTGACATGAACCACATTGGTTCACTACATTTGGTATCAGAGCTTCATTTTTTGATCCCGACCATTGGCCACACTTCATTCAAAGTTTCGTTGCTTAATCAAGGTCTTTGACCACCACTAGCTTTTGGTTATTTATTATTAAAAAGAAAAAGAAAAAAAAAGTTTTGCAAATAATTTTCAGGTTAGCGGTCCAAAATATTTGATAGTTAAAAAGGAAAAAAGTTATCCAAGTATTTTTTAAGTGCACTTGAAGAAGTATAAGTGAAACAAAATTCCATAGTTGGTAATGAGTAAAGTTAATTGCCATATACATGGTAAGAAACCATAATTAAAAAGGAAAGTTTCCATGTATCTTTAATAGTGCACGTAAAGAAGTATCAAATCAAACAAAGATTCCATAGTTGGCATAAGTTAATTGCTACGTACATTGTTAAAAAAAAGTAACTAGAAAGGAAAGTTTCCACGTGTTTTGAAGTACACCTAAAGAAGTATCATGTTAATCACATATCTAATTTGACAATGTAAAGGAAGACTATACAACAAATTAGGATTATGAAAAAAGAAAGATTGAATCTTTACGTGGAGGAATTTTTGCATGGAGTATTAAAAAAGGAAATATAAATCTCTTTTTATGTGGAGGATAAGTCTTATAAATAGTCACGTAAAAGTAAATAACATGAAATTATTGGTAATGTAAATAATTTGGAAGGGTAAAAGAAAAGTGAATAACGTGAAACTATTGGCAAAAGGTGAAATATTAAAGTTCATAAGAGATTTTCTTGTTAAAGTAAATAAAGTTTGAAAGTATTTACGTTCTTGAGATATATTCTTAAGAGGGTCAAATATTATTATCAAACTTATATTCCAAAGTTCAATTAAAAAGGGTATTATAAAAATAATCCCTTAGTTATATAGTGTTTAAGATTAAGCGAAATATTACGAAATTTTGATAAAAGCAAAATGGAGTCTAATAATGAGAAAGGAAGATTCTTTTATAAAGTCGTTTCAACTTCATGCTTTGGATTATTTTCATTAAAAGGGAGTATTCAAGAAAAATAGATTAACATCGTTAGCAGTGTGAACGATAAGGAAAATTACATTAACATCGATTTGGAAAATCAATTATTAATTCCAAAGCCAAATATAATTGAAAATAAAAACGTTTTTTCAAGGGACTATGAAATTAAGGACTTGCAAGTAACAATTGATGATTATGAATACATATCTCAATTCAATGTTACAACTATGTAAGAAAAAGAGGTTGACATAATTCTCAGTTCAACCTGGCTTGAAATATTGGGTACCTTCATCTTAAACACGGAGAAAAAGTTTTTAACATTCTCCTATAAGAAGTAGAAGATGACATTTTAGGATATTACAATGAAGTAAGATTCAGTAGCACCCTCATCAAAAGACGTTAAAGATATCTCAAAGATGATCCTTCAAGATAGTCAGAAGATGCAAAAAGAATTTGACGAAGTTACCACAAATAAAGACAAATAAATTTATTGCCTTAAGAATCACAGTCAAAAGTTGATCACACAGATTAGGAAGTTAAAAGTTGAAAAGAAGTCACAACAAGAAACACTAAAGCAATGTACCAGTAGGGAATCATTGATTGATAAAGAAACAATGATTGATCCCATTGAAATAGAGAAGTCATTAGCTGTAAAAACCTAGATTGTGGAAAAAGGAACCAATACAAATTTAAACAAAATCTTATCAACTAACATATCATCAGAGGTATCACAAGACAAGGTTTCCAAAAATAAGTGCCTTATCGTCATCCAAATTATAAAAGTAATTGTATTATTCAACAAGCTAACCAAAGGCAAAATCAATATGAGAAGCTAAGTAAAGATCCTGTTATATTGAAGAGAAGCTCAAGTGTGGAATCTTATCATTTCCCAAATCATAGAAGTTGTTGCCACACAGTTTTGCAGAAAATTGAATTAGGATGGTCTGACCATTTCACAATTCAACAGTTCTGCTCAACTCTTCGTAATTCATATCGTCTCGTATCGTCAACCATGACAACATCAAGAATAGAGAATCATGCGAGGGCATTGCAAGCCAAAGCAAAAATGCAAATCCTTTTCATAAATATGCTTTGAGGATAAAGCATTTCTAAAGGGGAAGGGAATGTAATAAACATAGATATATATACATATAAATAATAATAATTAATAATTAATGAAAAGACACATCCTAATGAAAGGACATGTCTTAACTAAAGGACATGACTTTTAGTGAAAAGACACTTGCTTAGGTATATATACGGGGCCCCTCATTGTAATTCGAGCATAAATATAACATATTTTATTCAATACAATATTTTAATCCACATGGATTCTTTTATATTATTCCATTTATTTTGGATATTCATGATATGAATCACATTGGTTCACCACAAATACACTCCAATTGTGCTTGCAACCCAAAGTGCTACAAGTTTCGATAAGCACTCGAATGGCAAATCTTTGAAGAAGTGGTGCTTTTCCACCATAATTTATAATGTTGTTTGGAGTGTCCAAAATATGGATTTGATTTTTCAAGGTTTGGAGTGTCCTTTTCAAAGTGTTGTTTAAGAAGGGAATTTTCAGCTTTTAAAGCCCTAATTCCCTCTACAAAAATATATCATCGGATTGAAGTGAGGACATTTTGTCATACAACATATCATTGGCGGCTTGTAGTTTTTATTAGTTTCTGTGAGAGCAGAAATATTGATATAAGAAGCCATAATGGTCAAAATAAATGGATCTTCAGCAAAACTAAGAGGCCTAAATACAATGGGCCCAAATTACAATAAAATGTACAATAGTTGTAGATGACCTTAGATCTAAAATCTGGTTATGCTAACGTGTAGTGATTGAAATAATATCCAGAAATATTGATATAAGAAACCATAGTGGTCAAAATAAATGGATCTTCAGGAAAACTAAGAGGCCTAAATCCAATGGGCCCAAATTACAATCAAATGTACAATAGTTGTAGATGGCCTTAGATCTAAAATCTGATTATGCCAATGTGTAGTGATAGAAAAAATATACAACTTTGAAATTAGCAATGCTAAAACATGAGTCCTTATGAAGAAAATAGGACATTGAGAAGGTTGGCAAAATGAGGATTGCACTAGGTCCTCTCTCAACACAACAATATTATAATGCAGATGACAGAAAAAACATAAATTCACCGTATTAGTTTGTAGAACTTGAAAAGTTAGTTGACATAAATTTTTTTATTTTAAAAAACCTGTAGATGACTAAGATTCATCGTTTGAAGTTGAGACTAAATTTGGATGGTCAATGGAGAGGACTACCAAACAGGGGTTGACTTGGTAGTGTATATGCTGAGGTGGTAGGCTAACTGTATAGGTAGATTGTGCAGAGCACTAACGTGGGACATTGATTGTGCATTGATGTGGCGGTTGACTATGCAACATTGATGTGGTAAGGTCCAAGTGACAACTGATAGGGTAGAGTTGTATTGCTCACGTGGCAAGTTCATGAGTCATGTGACATAGCAAGAGCTTACCAGGTAGGGTCATACTAAAGACGTGGCAAGTTCATGTCTTAGGTGACGTGTCAAGAGTTTACTAGGTAAAGTTGTATTGATGATGTGGCAAGTTCATGTGTTAGATGATGTCCAACATCGATGTGGCAAGGGTTCCACGTGTCAATCTAGTGTCTAGTGTTAGCTTTTAGGTTGCTTCGAAATTTTTCAAACTTTACACCATGTTAGGGGTGTGTTTTATGTAATGTGGGAGCTGTGGTGAAACTCTAGCCGCTTGTTGTATCTTGGATTGCTTTGGTTCATTGACATTTGGAGAGCTTACTATAGATGGATGCTTGTCTTCGCGATACGTGCTAGAGGCACGCTTCTTGTGGTGGTAGTTATCTTATGTGGTGGTTGACATCTTCTACATGCATTCATGTTGAGGAGGATGGGTAGGATGTTGAGTTGTCTTATGGAGGAGTGCTAGGTGTTAAAATTTCGCTTAAGCAATTAAGTGTATTGAGTATTCTTTAACTTTAAACTATTAGAACAATAACTGTATGCATTAGGGTCACTGAAAGATTTATCCTAGGAAACCCTTGTGGGGTAGAAAACCCAACAAAGCTTCTTCAATATAGATCATCAACAAGTACAATGTCTCTCTCAAGAGAGATCTCACCAAACATAAGATATTCAGAAGATAAACCAAAAACCCTAACCAGAATAGGGTAGCAGACCACTAGACCAAGATAGTTCTCCAAGAGATAACCCGAACCCTTCACCAGAGCACCTTTACTCTGTAGTTGTGTCTCCTCCTAAGACTTGTGCACCTTTTCCTTGTGTGAGAGAGCTTGTGTTATATGTCCTTCTAGTGAGGCGCCTAGCCTCTTATAAATACAAGTTGAGCCACCCTTTAATTAGGTCAGGGCCGACTTGTATACTTTAACCTTTCTAATTTACAATTGACTTTTACAAAGGCACAATAGGGCCGACTTTACAAATATAACATAATATTATTCTTTAGGGTTTTGACTTAGTCTAATACAATATTGATACAATAAGAATATCTTCCGAAGCTACTCAAAATTCAACACTCCCTCTTAGCAAGGAAGGTATTCTTTTGGCACGATCGTCACGATTGCTTCTGCACTTCTGTACACTTGACCATTGACTTGTTGACTTTCCATGAATCTATATTAAAGAAGTTTTGTAACCACATCATCATCTAGGGTCTCATCATCCATCCGGGCTTTATGTCATCACGGGGCTTTAACTCGCCAACTCACACAGAATCTAGCATTTAGTTCATAAAGAACTAGTAACTCGTCAACTCACACAGAATCTGACATCTAGTTCATAAAGAACTAGAAACTCGCCAACTCACACAGAATCTGACATCTAGTTCATAAAGAACTAGTAACTCCTCAACTCACAAAAAATCTGACATCTAGTTCATAAAGAACTAGAAACTCTCCAACTCACATAGAATCTGGCATCTAGTTCATAAAGAACTAGTAACCTTTGGTTGGCACACCAGGAAACTGGTCCACAGTGACCAGGCATCTAATCACAAGGATTAGGCGATGTAGTGCGCACGCACTACCCATCTAGCCCAAGGCTAGGAAACACCTCCAACCACACAGGTTGACCCACTAGCTTGAAAAGTTGGGTAACTTGCCAGCCTCGAAGGCTCGACATCTACTGACCTTTTGCGAGGTCATGTTGACTGGTGCCACAATCAGTAACGTACCCGGAATGACTACCCGCTGCTACTGACACACGATGCTGCTGCTGCCATGGAATCGCAACTGTAACTCATCACTCCCTCTTACTAGGGAAGTCCTTCTGGACCACACCAAGTTTGTCTCTGAAGTACACAAACTTCACTCTCGATAAAGGCTTGGTCAACACATTTGCTATCTGCTCATTTGTAGCGACATACTGGAGCTTCACTACTCCCTTCTGTACCATATCTCTGATATAATGGTACCTAATCTCGATATGCTTGGACTTGTCATGAAACAATGGGTTCTTTGACAACTTCACACAACTCTGGTTGTCACACCAGATACAAGTCGCCTCTGACTCGAGATCAAACAATCTTGCAAGAAGAACATGCTTCCGAAGTCACACTGCTTCGCTGTTAGCTGAACATGCTGCTATGTACTCTGCCTCAGTCATACTGAGCGCCACACTTGTCTGCTTCATGCTAAACCATGAGATCATAGCTGATCCCAAACTGAAGCAACATCCAGATGTACTCTTTTCGGTCTACAACACTACCGGCCCAATCTGAATCAGTAAAGCCTTGCAGGCTTATCTCACGATCCGATACATATCTGAGTCCATAATCAATTGTACCCTTCAGGTACCTCATCACATGTTTTGCTGCAATTAAGTGAACACCTCTCAGCTCCACCATATACAGACTCAATGTGTTCACCGCAAAACATATGTCTAGCCTCGTGTTCGTTAAGTACATCAACGAGCCAATCATTTGTCTATACATGGTGGCATCCATTGTCTCTGAAGATGTATCACTCAATAACTTCAGATTTGTCACCATCGGTGTAGGCATGGCCTTACAATCCATCATTCTAAATCTCTTCAGAATCTCTATAGCATATTTTCCTTGGTTAAGGAAAATCTCACTCGGTCTCTGCCATACCTCTAGACCTAAGAAGTAATGCATCATACCCAGGTCTTTCATCTCGRATTCTGTAGCTAGCTTCCTCTTACTTTCAGTGTTGAGYTTCTTGTCTTCTGTTAGAAACAGGTCATCCACATATAACAGTAATATCACTGGTCCACCATCCACAACCTTGAAGTACAGGTTGGAATCTGCTTTACTCTTAGTAAAGCCCGAGCTCATCAGGAAACTGTCAATTCTACCATACCATGCCCCGGGTGCTTGCTTTAATCAATACAAGGATTTCTTCAATCTGCACACGTGTCTGACTGTCATGTGTCTCAAAACCTTGTGGCTACTCCACATACACTTCCTTTTCTATTACACCATTTAGAAAAGTTGTCTTCATGTCCATCTGGTCTACCTTCCACTTCATTACTGCAACTATCGCAAGTATATCTCTAATTGAAGTGTATCTCGCCACAGGAGTAAATGTCACCTCATAATCTATTCCTTCTTTCTGGGAGAAACCACGCGCCACGAACCTTGCCTTATACTTCTCAACACTTCCATTTGCTGAATGCTTTGTCTTGTAAATCCACTTAGAACTTACTACTGTTTTCTCTTTCGGTCTAGGAACCACATCCCAAACATCATTCTTTACAATTAACTGGTACTCTTCAATCATGGCATCCTTCCATTCTTTCTTCTCTGCAGCCTCTTCATAACTGGTAGGCTCAACATCAATACTGTCACTTAGCAATGCCACGTAACTAGAGTATGGTTGTGGTCTCTTGCTTTCTTTGAAGGATCCATCTGGAGCACCATACTTTGCATCCTAATTAATTTCTTGAGCCCAAGCTGGTCTTCTCTTCTTAGTATTCATCTCTCGGCATGATTGTGCAGGTCTCTATGGTTCTTCCATATCATGATCTGTTAGAATATTGTGCTCGTTTAACCATAGACAATGCTACACCATTGTCACCCAACCATAGACACGTAGCCACCCTCGAGCACCGTAACCCTTGATAGATAGAATGATTTCGGGAAGCCACACTAGAACCAACAGATAAACCAAGAGAGAGAGCACACCTTTCTCCAAGGATAGCGCACCAAGTAGAAAGTCCGAAAACCAGAAACCAAGACCATTACCCAGCTGCAGTAGTTGCAGCTGCACTCCTCATCTAGACTTTTGCACCACTTTCTTGAGTGTGTTACCAAATGAGCCCAAGTGCCTTCTATTTATACTAATTTGTGTTGAAATATTGTAACTGCAAAGAGTATTCTATTTATTATTGAGTTATTATTCATTAAATCAATCCCCTTTTGTGGATTGATCATGTCGAGCATTGTAATTGACCAAATACCCTTTTGTGGATTGGTCAAACCCTAAATATAATATGCAAATTGAGAAGTCGGTCCCCAGGCTAATTAAAGTGGTTTTAACCACTAAGAAGACAAGTCGGCCCTACCCAGTGAAGAGACACCTTTCCAGCACTTGCCAATTTATATAAATAAAGGAAGCCAACACGTCATTATCTCTCTCACTCATTCGCTCATCCAGTGCGCAAGTTTGGTAGCTGCAATTGGGAGAAGAAGGAAGAGAGGCGCATTGCTCAGTGGTGGATATTCTCTAGTGTTTGGTTTATTGTCTTGGCATTGTATTGACTATTTATATTAAGGAAGTGTTTGATGGGTTTTCTCCCCCATGAGGATTTCCCAGGATAAATGTTGTGTATCTTGTGATTGTGTTTTTCTCAGTGATCCTATCTATGCTATGGTTATCTAGTAAATTGAAAAGAAACCTAATTATAACTCAAAACTTAACATGGTATCAGAGCTAAACTGAAGAGAACATCTTTCATTGGATAAAGAAAAACGTCATTGTTGTCGTACAAGAAAATTAGGGCTTTTTTCTAAAGAGGAATATCAGCCTAAAAATCATCTAAAAAAGTGTGCCCTAGCCTAGGGAACTCTTTGGCACCTTCAGCGCACTGTTTTAGTGGATAGAACTCCCAAAAAGTGCAACCCTAGTTTTCACTGGTACCAGAAGTACCAGAAAACCAAAAGTACTCGAAAACTAGGAAACCAGAACCAGTACCAGAAGTACTAGTCCAAAATTCCGCTGGTTAAGTTTGAAGGGGAAAAATTTGGATTTTCTGAAATCTAACTGAACTAGGCTACTTGCGTCAGCCAAGTGCACCTCCTAGTAAGTTCAAAATTAAATTTTGAGCATTTTCATTTTTTGGTCATTTTCCTAGCTCCAGGTAAAGATGTCTGCAAGCACTTAAGCTTGTTGACAATCTAGAAGGCGTGGAAAACTTCTGTGCCTGGAAGTATAGGATTGCATTCATTCTTGAAGAGAATGACCTAGCAAGATTTATTAAAGAAGATGTACCAGAACCTACTGATGCTACAACTAAAGCAAAACACCAAAAGGACACAGTTAGGGCCAAAAGAATCATTGCAAACTCTATTAAAGATCACTTGATTCCTCAAGTGGCTTCAAAGAAGACTCCAAAAGAAATGTTTGATGCCCTAACCAGATTGTATGAAGGGAGGAACATCAATCGGGAAGATGAATCTAAGAACTCAACTCAAAAGTACAAGGATGCAAAAAGGAGAAACAATTCAGGAATATTTGTCTAGAATATCACAATTCAAGGAACAACTAGAAGCAATTGGTGATGCTCTAGATGAAGATGAACTTATAATGACAACCCTTAATGGTCTCACAAGACCTTGGGATGCATTCATCCAAACTATTTGTGCCAGAAAGGAGAAATTAAACTTTGATAGTCTTTGGGAAGAACGCGTTCAAGAAGAAGCAAGAGTAGCTAACCGAGAAACATTACTATCAAGAGATGAAGATCAAGCCCTAGCTACTCATACTAAAGGAGGAAGGAAGAGGTCTTACTTCCAGAAAGAAATCCATACATAAAGAATCTCACTCTCCAAGGAGATTCCAGAAGGGTCAAAGAAGAGAAAAAGATTTCTCATCCTACCAATGTTACCATTGTGACAAGATGGGACATATTGCTAAGAATTGTCCAGCTAGACGAGAAGATTACAAGAAGAGAAACAAGAGGCACTATGCCCATACAATTGAAGATGAAGAGCCACCCACAAAGATGATAAAAGAACAAATTGAAGACTATGTCTTAATCTCTGCCCTCTCAGGATTAGTGTCACCTGGTGAGGACACTTGTCTCATAGACAGTGGTTCTTCCAAGCACATGACAGGTCAAAGAGACTTTCTCTCTTGCCTTACAGAAAATAAGTTTCCCCAAAAAGTTACACTTGGAGATGATTATCAATACCCTATCAAAGGAGTAGGAGAATCAAATTACAAACTTGATTCAGGGACCCCAATGAAGATGAAGGATGTACTATATGTACCAGGTTCGACAAAGAACTTACTTTCTATCTCAGCTTTAGAGAAGAAAGGCTTCAGAGTTGCCTTATGTGGCCCGAAGGAAAAAACCATAAAAGAAGCAATTGTTATTGGAAAAGAAGAAGGTGGCTTGTATAAGCTAAAAAGGTCACTCAAAAGCAACCTTGACTCATTCCATTGAGAATCCATGTGAACTTTGGCATAGAAGACTAGCTCACATCAACTACAAGGCATTGCCATATGTAAGTAAGGCAGTCTCAAGTCTACCAGAATTCAAGGTTGATCATGAAGGTGTGTGCAACGAATGTGCACAAGGGAAGAACATCAAGAACCCTTTCCTGAAGAGAGACTGTAAAGCAGAAGGAGTCCTACAACTCATTCACTCAGATGTATGTGGCCCAATGCCATCAACCTCCATCAGTGGGTATGTATACTATGTGTCTTTAATTGATGACTATTCTCGCAAAACCTGGGCTTATTTTTTGAAATCAAAAGATGAAGTGTTCAGTAAATTCAAGGAATCCAAAGCCTTGATAGAGAATTTCTTTGAAAGAAAGATCAAGATACTTGGGTCAGATAATGGAGGAGAATACACCTCAAAAGAGTTTGTAAACTTTTGTAAAGATGTCGGGATCAAGAGGGAGGTCACCACTCCCTACAATCCTCAACAAAATGGTGTAGCAGAAAGAAAGAACAGAACTATAAAGCAGTGAAGACTATGATCCATGATAAATATCTTCCAATGCACTTATGGGTAGAAGCAACAAAAACAACAGTATATGTACATAACCAATTGTCCCATAATGCACTTGGGTTCAAGACCCCTGAAGAGATGTTCTCCAGAAAGAAGCCAAAAGTAAGCCATCACAAAATATTTGGCTGTCCAGTGTTTGTACACGTTCCGAAAGAGAAGAGAACCAAGCTGGACCCTTCAGGAGAGAAGGGAATATTTGTTGGAAATTGTGAGGTCTCCAAGGCCTTCAGAATATACATACCAGGTCACCGTCATATTGAGATCAACAGAGATGTATCCCCCTTTGTGCTTAGAGACTCATAAGCACATGGGGATCACTTTCCAAGGTATCCAAATCTCAACACTGAGTGTGTCAAGCCATCTAATGACTCAATGCTCTTCATCACACGTGCCATATCCTGCAATAAAGGCACAATGTCCTGGGTAAAAGCATGGGATGTCCTTCAAAGAACCATGTCAGGTGCATCCAAATCAAATCAAAGCATGGAATCAAGTAAAACCAATGTTCACAAGGTATAAGATCCCTTAGATCATACAAAGTAAGTTGTTACTTAATATAGAAGCCACATAAACAATTCACATCAAGTATCCCCTTCAAACTTCACATTAGCTCAAGATTTTATGTAAGTTGGCAAGTTTGAATATGGGAGGACCATCATCAGACCCTATTAGGTGTGCCAACTGTTGATGTTTCTAGTAGCTGCGGGAGGTATTCACCTCCTGGATAACCTCTCTTATAGATGAAAGTGCCAAGATATCAAAGGAAAACCATTGAGAGAATTAAAGAAGCCCCAGAAGAAATATATTGATCCAAAAGTCAAGTCGGCCTGCCAGAAAAAGATAAAGTATATATATATATATATATATATATATTCCAGAAAAGACAGGTCGGCCCCACTAAAAAAGTTCATTGGCAGATTAGTATAAATAAGAGTGGACGCTAGCTCATTTACACACACTCTCTCCACTCTGCAAAAAAGGCGCAAGTCTAAGTGTGGGTTGTAGCTGCTACAATCCAATGAAGGAAGGAATGCGCAAGTCTGGTTGGGGTATATCTCTCAGTCTTGGTGGTGCGCTAGAGGTGGACTAGTGCTCTAGCACTCTGGCTAGGGTTTACATTGTTGAGTTCTCTCCATGTTGAGATAAGTATTGCTAGATTCTTTCTTATTGGTTTGCTCTAGTGAATAGAGCTTGTTCTTGGTTATTCTGTCTTGGCAAAGATATTCTCTATAAGAAGGTGTTGGGTTTTCTCCCCTTGTGAAGAAGGGTTTCCTAGGATAAACTACTATGCTCTGCTCGGTGGTGGCACTTGAGGATGCTTATGGTTGGGTGCCAATGAAAGAGCATTGCCTATGGAGAAACAAGCAAACCCATTTTTTTGTAATTTGTGCTTGGTTAATCTTCTTGAGATCCTTGTTATTTACTGCAGTTGTGAACTACTCTAGTATTCAAAATTCAACATGGTATCAGAGCGGGTCTTGAAGATGATCATTTGCACAAAACTAAGCACTGTTAAGGCCTTGTTGCTGGCAGAAGAGAAGGGCCAAACCCCTTAACAACCCTATGATGAAGTTTAAGGGTTGTCGTAGGCCTCTAAGCCCTGGCCAAACCCCTGTCTAGGGTATTAACAACAAACCGCAGCCAGAAGTAGCCCTAGTAGGGCTGCCACAACAAGAAAGAAACACAATTAATACAACCTTCTTCTGAGATAAATTGCAGGTGTCTTTTCTGTGGCAGTTTGAAAGATTGTAGGGTGAATTCTGGGTTGAATTACAGGCTTGATTTCAGAGGCATAATCAAGGCCGAGTTTAAGCCTAGTTTGAGGTATATTCCAACGAATTTATGGCGGATTTCTCAGGTATATTCCAACAAATTTATGACAGATTTCTGAGGTATATTCCAACGAATTTATGGCAGATTTCTAAGGAATATTCCATCGCAAGTTTAGTATCAGCTCGAATTGCTTTTAAAGCGAGTTTTAGATCCATCCTTTCTGAGAATTAAAGATCTGTTGTGAAGACTCAAGTGATGAATCTGGGAGCATTTTTCCAATGTATAACTGAAGTTTACAATGAGAAGGATTCAAACATATTCAAGACAAAAATTGTGACAACGCTTAAGGCCTACCTCTAAGAGATCTTTTACTAAACTCCGAAATGGAAAAATATGAGTTTTGAAGCCTGACCTAAGGCTAATCTAAGGCTACTCATTTGTGGATGAAGTTGCACCAGAACCAAATAATGCTACAATTTCACAGGTATGCTCTTGTATATATTTTATTTTGTATCATTATCACGAGGGTGCCTGCAGGAGGAGGGACCTATGTAGATCTCGAGGAATTTCAAATCCAGTACACTCAGAGGAGCACCACACTCTCCCTGATAAAGAAGACTCCAGGTTTGATTGTTTTAAATTATCATGCCTCTAACCTACATTTCTAATACATCTGACTTGCTACATTACAAGTAGGTCTTGTAGCTGTGATAGCAATTTTTTTAATTGCTTTGAAGTTATACTAGAGATGTACTTGTTGATCTCCCCTCTAGGAGATATTCTTGTTTTGTTTGTTCTTGTTCCGGGCAGGTTATCTTGTTAAATTCCAAGGAGGTTTCCATGGAAATATTGTTGTTCTTGTTCCTTGTTCCGAGCAGGTTATCTTGTTAACTTCCATGGAGGTTTCCATGGAAATATTGTTGTTCTTGTTCCTTGTTCTGGGCAGGTTACCACGAAGGCAAGTCACCAATGATAGCTTTGAGAGGGAGCTATAGCGACGGTTGTAGAAGACAACTTTTAGATGATTTCTGGTTTGAGACATGAAGCAGTCTGACAAGGAGTTTTGTACAGATTAACAATTTGACTAGTTCCTGGTGCATCATTTTATCATTCCGAGTGAGTCGTGGCGTAGGAGACTTTCTCATTTGCATTATAGAGCTCTTCTCGCTCTGGGGAAGATGGTGACGAGTCTTCCAAAGCTTCGTATTGAGCATGATGGCATATGCAGAGGTTGTGCTCTTGGCACAAATGCCAAGGGATCTTTTTCGAGCAGTGACAACAGATCCAAGGGATCTTGGACTTTGTGCATTCAGATTTGTGTGGGCCTATGATAATTGCTTCCTTGAGTGGATCTGGTCTCATGGATGAGACAGTGGTAGTAACTGACTGGTTGGACACTCTAGGATATTTGGGTGTCCAGTTCACATTCACGTAGACCTTTCAGTTAGGAAGGGTGCATTTGTTGGGTATTGTGAATCATCGAAGGCATATTGGATCTACATCCTAGGTCAAAGACATATTGAGGTGAGCAGGGATGTTTCCTTTGAGAAGGAGGTAGCCTTCAAGAGATCTAGAGGATCTCACATGCAGTTGATGGGAGCATCGAGAAGCACAAAGAGAGATTTGTGGCCAGAGGATTCTCTTAGGTAGAGGGAATAGACTATGAGGAGACCTTTGCTCCTGTTGCTCGATATACCTCCATTCGGACGATTATTGCACTTGCTTCAGCCTTAGGTTGGAGACTACATCTATAATATATTAGATATAAAAAGTATGCAGAACAAAAATAAAATGCTAGAAATGGCGGAATAACAGTAATATAACCAGCATAATCTCCACAATAACACAGAAATGATATAAGAACAACAACAAAAATAACACTTTGATTCAGAAAGCAATGTTCACGGGCCTCTTCGAGGGGGCAACCTTTAGTCGAGCAACGCTCTGTTACAATAATCTCCAAGCTAGGGTTTTCATACCCTTGACCCTTATTTATACTAAATATGTCTATCAAGAGAAGCATCTAGAGGAAGATCCTTCTAGAAGCGGAAGCTTCTATTACGTCTTCTTATATCCGCCTTATTCTATTTTATTGAAAGGCCTTATTAATATTGACCTTTATTACATCCGAATATATTGATCTACCTATGTGCGGGTTAGGACCCTAACATGTCCGCCCCCTTAAAAACAGCCTTGTACTCAAGGCTTGAGATGTGGAAACTGCTGCAGAATGGTAGCTGGTTCCCAAGTAGCATCTGCTGGAGTTGTATCTTTCCACTGGACTAACACTTCCTTGATGGTTCGTTGACCCAGGCGACACTCACGCTGGTCCAAAACTGCTTCTGGTTGTAGCCAAATGGATCCTTCTTCAACTAACTCGAGAAGGTTGGTTTGAATTTGGCACCTAGTTCCAATCACCTTCTTTAAGCATGAAACATGAAAAACAGGATGTAGCTTTGACTGACTGGGCAGAGCTAACTGATAGGCGACTTGTCCCACACGCTTGAGAACTGTATAAGGACCATAAAATTTGGGCACTAGCTTCTGACACTGCTCGGCCTTGAGGGAAGTTTGCTTGTATGGTTGCAATCGCAGAAACACCTGATCCCCTTATGCAAATTGACATTCAGAGCGACCTTGATCTGCTTGTTGCTTCATGCGATTCTGTGCCATGACCAAGTTCTCTTTAAGGGTACGAATAATATCCTCGCGAACTGTAAGTGTTTGGTCAACCGCCTGGACCTTCGAGGTACCTAGTAAGTATGAGAGAACTGAAGGGGGCTTCTGTCCATATACCGCTTCAAAAGGAGTCATGCGAGTAGCTGTATGGTAGGAAGTGTTGTATCACCATTCAGCTAGGGGTAACCATTGAGCCCACTGATTTTGCTTTTCAGAGGCAAAACACCTTAGATATGTTTCCAAACACTTGTTGACAATTTCCGTTTGACCATCAGTCTGGGGATGATAAGCTGTGCTTAGATGCAATTGAGTGCCCTGTAGCTTAAACAGTTCTTGCCAAAAATTGCTTGTGAAAGTTGGGTCACGATCAGAAACAATAGAGTGCGGCATGCCATGAAGCTTGAAGACCTGGTCCATGAAAATCTGAGCCACCGTGGATGCAGTAAATGGGTGTTGAAGAGCGCAGAAATGAGCATACTTGGAAAGGCGATCCACAACCACCATTATGATTGATTTATTTCCCGATTTGGGTAAGCCGGTAATAAAGTCCATAGAGATCTCCTTCCAAATAGCAGGTGGAATCGGAAGTGGTTGTAGTGTGCCCGAAGATTTGACTGTTTCTCCCTTGTTGCGTTGACACACCTCACATTCAACAACAAAATTACGGATGTCCTGTTTCATACCATTCCAGAAGAAAGAACGTTTGACCCTATCATAGGTTTTGGTGAACCCGAAGTGCCCCACTGTGGGTGTAGCATGAAGCTCAGAAAGTACCGTGGATTTAAGCTTTGATTGTTTACTTAAATACGAACGACCTTTGTATCGAAGCTCATCCTGGAGCCAAGAGTACCCTGGGGAAGCTGGAGCATTGGTCTGCAATTGCTGGACCAGATGCGAACTTTTGGGATTTTGTAGCCATTCCTGGCGCACAGCTTGGAGCCAATCTGGTATAATGAAGGAAAGAGAAAAAAGGGATCCTTCTTCTTCATATTTTCGGGACAATGCATCCGCCACCACATTGTCTTTGCCCTTCTTGTAAATGATCTCATAATCATATCCAAAGAGCTTAGTCACCCATTTTTGTTGCTCCAGGGAGGAAATGCGTTGTTCTAGAAAGTACTTGAGGCTTTGATGGTCTGTCTTAATTTGGAAACGTTGCCCCAAGAGATAAGGGCGCCACAGATCAACGGCATGCAGAATAGCCAACATTTCCTTTTCATAGATGGGTTTGCCCAGATTCCTTTCAAATAGTTGCCTGTTGGTGAAGGCCAAAGGTCGACCCTCTTGCATAAGACAACACCGATTCCTTTCCCTAAGGCATCACATTCCAACACAAAGGTCTTTGTGGAATCAAGAAGGGCCAGAACCAGAGTGGTGCACATGGTCGTCTTCAAGGTTTGAAAAGCTTAAGCAACGGGCCAGCGGCTGGAGTCCAAGTGAAAGAGTTCTTTTTGAGGAGAGCCGTGAGAGGTCCTGCAAGCTTGTCATAATTCTTAACAAACTTGCGATAATACCCTGTTAAGCCCAGAAATCCACGCAAGCTTTTGAGAGTCTTTGAGTGTGGCCAGTCTTGCATAGCTTCAATCTTTTTCGGATCCACCCTGACGCCATCCTTGCCAACCAGATGACCCAAGTATTCTACTTTTGAGGCACCAAAAGCACATTTAGACTGTTTCAGGAAAAGTTTGTGCTAAGAGAGTAGATGGAGAACTCGATCCACATGAGTAAGATGGTCTGTCTAGGTTTTGCTATAGATTAGGATATCATCAAAGAAAACTAATACAAAATGACGGAGAAAAGGACGGAAGACATGATTCATGAGGCTTTGGAAGGTGGAGGGGGCATTATGTTGAAATAATGTAACTGCGAAGAGCATTCTTATTATTTTGTTATTGGATTAAATCCCCATTGTGGATTAATCATGTTATTATTATTATTGGATTAAATCCCCATTGAGGATTAATCATGTCATTATTAATATTATTG
>ML811983.1:35174-49842 GCA_009831015.1 Picea engelmannii
ACGTATCTTGTTACTTAGATTATATTAATATTCACATCCTATATGGATTTCAACTATTTATCCTTCTTCTCTTTGATATTTTTCCGTAAATGAACTATTGTTCATTACAATGGTTGTTAGGGACCTAACCTCCCTAACCTGTCACGTAGATAGAATAATATATTTTCCATGTAATAAAGGCCAACATTAGTTAATAAGGATTATTTAATAAATGTGAACAAGTCAATGTAAGAAGACCTAATAGAAGCTTCCGCTTCTAGAAAGATCTTCCTCTAGAATGTTCTTTAGAAGATAGAATTAGTATAAATAAGAGTAGGAGGCATGAGATAGATTGTCTTAAGAATTATTGTAATAGAGTATTGCTCTACTGGAGATTTCCCCCTCGAAGAGGCAAGTGAACATTTCTTTCTTTGAATAAAGGTATTATTTTTGTTGCTTCTCTTCTCAATATTTTGGTTGTTCCATTGATATCTGTTGAATATTCTTGTTTTTGCAGATTATATTACATTTGGTACCTTACAAGTGGTATCAGAGCACTTTCATTGGCAGGAATTTTGGGTAAAAAAAAATTTCCAGGGTAGAGACATGTACTATTAGTGTCTTTAAAGCACGGAGATCTATCGCTCAACGAGTAAAACTGCGGTGGGGAAAACTACACGCAAGCGAGACAGACAGTTTCACAAGGTTGTCTAGAAACCAAAGTTTCACCCTTGTTGGAAAACTCTGTAGCCCCTGTTGGTACCCCTCGAGTAGTACCACATCAAACAGAATCTGTACACGACCATCACTCCCACATACCAGTAGGTATATCAAGAGTCCCCTAGGTCTCCTGCAACCAGCCCTAGATCAACCAATTGGCCGCCTGACTACTATAGTGCCACCGAGAACAATACTCGGGAAGATACTCTCTAGTACCTCAGTAACCAGGTAGTACGGCTAAGGGTACGGTCGAGCCTCCTTAGTTGGTGCCCTAAGATATTGGGTCGAGTACTATTGTTCGACACTGCATGTATATTAGAGAGTTATAGCACAGGGAAAGCCCTTGTCCATAGGCACCCTGCAAACCCTAACCCGGGGGGAACATACCAGACAAGGAACAAAAAGGATATTTTGGTCATGCAACCTTGTCTCCTGCATCCTAGATGCGAAATTACTACACATTTTTTTCTGTTAAGAATTCGGGCATTTCAACACTACAATACTATTCGTGTCGGATTATAACTCCGTAGGAGTACAAAATAAAAATAAATAAATAAGTTAGAAAAAAAAAATTGGGTCCTACCCACACCCTTATTTGAGACCTATCTCAGTGGATTCCCCTTTCCACCCTGATCATTGTGATACCTATTATTTTTAACCATGTTTTACCACATGGACCCATACCCTTCCCGACACCCTTATTTCCCACTTAGACCATCAGTTCCCTCTCGTTTCTCTAATCGTAGTGGTATATATCACTTACCTGTTTTTTTGTCTGTGAGCCCACCCCTCATCCCCTCATGGCTCCCACCTGCCAAGAAGAAACCAATCAAAAACTGAATAATGACCTTACTGCCCTTGAGGCCTATGTGAATAATGACATTCATGCCATTCATGCCAAAATGGACTACATCCAGGAACAACTAGGTAGCCGAATTAATGAAGTCAATTCCACTCTCAAACAATTCATCAGGAAATTTCAAGGTCCTTCCTCCTCAAACTCACCTCTCTATACTGAAGGTGTTGACTCCAACCATCCTTTGCACTCTCATTCCAACTCCCTACCTCGTGACCCCCATCCTCGCAGAGTTGAGGTGAACAAATTTGATGGCTCGGACCCAACGACCTGGGTCACTCAGATGGAACACTATTTCTCCCTGCATGGAATCACTGATGAGTTGACCAAGCTTCATTACAGAATTCTCTATTTGGATCCGAAACGTTGACAATGGTGGCAATGGCGCAGAAATGCACGCCAAGGGTATGTTTCTTGGTCATAGTTTGTTGTCAAGCTGTATGAACGCTTTGACACGAACACCCACTATTTAGGACGTCTGAACAAGTTGAAATAGTTTGGAACAATGGAGATTTTATTGTTGCCTTTGAGCACTTGGCTTTCCGAACAGAGGGTGTGACAAATGCTTTATTCCGAGAATGCTTTATCAAAGGCCTCAAGGATTAAATCCGAGCACCGATCATAATGCCCCACCCTAAACTTGGTTGGAAGCAACCAAACATACCAAGGAGGCAAAACAAGCCATCTTGTCCTAGAGCAAAAAACCTGCTTTTGTTCCCCGCCCTAAACCCACCACCCCTGCCCCTCAGGCCACTCCTCTCAAGGTCCAAAAATTAACATGGGCGGAAATGGATGAACGCCAACTCAAGGGTCTTTGCTATAATTGTAATGATAAATACTTTCTAGGGCACAAGTGTAAAGAACAGAAATTTTTTATGGCCATTTCGGAGAATGTTTCTAATGAAGATGTTGAGGTTTCCCCCGAAGCAGCGATACCCCAAACAGATAATCTTACGTCTCCCTCTGATCCTTTCGAAGTTGAAACATTGATTTTGATAAATGCCCTAACTGGTTGTTTTGCTCCACAAACCCTCAAATTGATTGGTTACATTAAGCACAGGAAAGTCATCATCTTAGTTGACAATGGCAGCACTCATAATTTCATTCATCGTCGCCTTGCCCAAGAAATCAATTGCTATATTTGTGTTGTCAACAATTTTCAAATCACGATTGCCAATGGTGGTTCCATGAAATGTGGGGGGCATTGTGAAAATGTGCGCCTACAAATTGGTCAATATAACCTGAAATCTCACATGTTTGCTATTGACATGGGTGGTTGTGACGTTGTGCTTGGGGTTGAATGGTTATGCACTCTTGGCCCCATAACCATGGATTTTAAGAATTTAACCATGCAATTCCAACAGTTAGGCCAATAGTATAACTTCCATGGAATTACATCGAGTTCTCTAGAGATCATCAGTTCCCACCACATGAAAAAGTTACTCAAAAAAGGTCATCCTAGCATCATTGCCCAACTCCATTCCATTCAAGCAGTTGAGACACCCTCAGTACACCCCGACCTTCAAGCTATCCTTTCCCGCCATCACACTATTTTCTAGACTCCCCTAGGCCTTCCCCTCTCCCGCGACGACCATGACCATTCCATTCCTTTAATCCAAGGCATTCTTCCTCCCAATGTTCGCCCTTATCGTCATAGCTTTGCTCAAAAAAATGAAATTGAGAAAATTGTCCATGAAATGTTAAAAGTGGGTGTTATTCGTCCCAGTACCAGCCCCTATTCTTCCCATGTTGTCATGATCCTCAAGAAGGAAGGCACTTGGCGCATGTGTACTGATTTTCATGCCCTCAACTAACTTACCATCAAGGACAAATTTCCCATTCTCGTCATAGATGACTTTCTGGATGAACTTAGTGGGGCTCAATACTTTACCAAACTTGACCTCCATTCTGGCTACCACCAAATACATATGAAAGAGAAAGACATCCCCAAGACTGCATTTTGTACTCATGAGGACCACTATGAGTTCTTGGCCATGCCCTTTGGTCTCTGTAATTCTCCCTCCACTTTTCAAAGTCGCATGAATCATGTCTTTTGTCCTTTCCTCCGTCACTTTTTGTTAGTTTTCTTTGATGATATTCGCATCTATAGTAAAACGTGGCCAACCCATCTCACCCATGTAGATCAAGTCCTAAATCTCCTCTCCAAGCACAAACTTTTCCTCAAACAATCTAAATGTGCTTTTGGAATCTCTGAAGTTGAGTACCTGGGTCATATTGTTGGCAAGGATGGTGTAAGGGTGGATCCTAAGAAAATTGAAGCTATGCAGAATTGGCCTCGTCCTGAAACTCTTATAAGTTTGCATGGTTTCCTAGGTTTAACGGGCTATTATCGCAAGTTTGTTCAGAATTATGGAAAAATTGTGACTCCTCCCACAGCCCTCCTTAAAAAGAATGCTTTCAGTTGGACTCCAACAACTGACCAATCCTTCCAAGCCTTGAAAGAAGTTATGTGCACTACTCCTGTACTGGCCCTACCTGACTTCACCAAGACCGTTGTTCTAGAATGTGATGCATCAGGGAGAGGAATTGGGGCAGTCCTCATGCAAGATGGACAACCTTTGGCTTTCACCAGCAAATAGT
Source organism: Picea engelmannii (assembly GCA_009831015.1). NCBI lineage: Eukaryota > Viridiplantae > Streptophyta > Pinopsida > Pinales > Pinaceae > Picea > Picea engelmannii. The sequence continues at coordinate 39,331 of ML811983.1, forward strand.
TGTCGGATGGCCATTTGGGCCAATCGATTTATGACAAGGAATTGTTGGCTATTTTGCATGCAATGAATCTTTGACGCCATTATCTATTGGCACAACACTTCCAAATTAAAATGGATCATCAAAGCCTCAAGTACTTCCTAGAACAACAAATTTCATCCACGGAGCAACAAAAATGGGTGACCAAGCTGTTTGGCTATGATTATGAGATTGTTTACAAGAAGGGCAAAGAAAATGTGGTGGTTCATGCTCTTTCCAGGAAATATGAAAAAGGGTTCCTCTTTTCCCTCTCATGCATTGCCGTCGAATGGCTTCGGGTTGTTCACCAGGAATGGTTGCAAGACCCCAAAATTTCCAACCTAATCCAAAAACTTTAGCAGGATGCCCAAGCTACCCTAGGGTACTCTTGGCACAATGAAGAGTTTCACTATAAAGGTCGCTTGTATTTAAGAAAACAGTTGGCCCTTAAATCCAAAGTGCTCTTTGAGTTTCATGCTTCACCTACAATGGCCCATTCAAGTTTTACCAAAACTTATGAACGGGTCAAATGATCTTTCTTTTGGGACTGTATGAAACAGGACATCCCCACCTTTGTGGCAGAATGTTATACATGTCAATGCAATAAGGGTGAGACTGTCAAACCTCTTGGTACGCTCCAACGGCTTCTGCTTCCACCTACTATTTGGAAGGATATTTCTATGGATTTCATTGTTGGCTTACCCAAATCAGGTAATAAGTTAGTCATCATGGTGGTAGTGAATCGCTTTTCCAAATATGCCCATTTTTGTGCTCTTCAACACCCATTCACAACATCTACAATGGCTCAAATTTTTATGGATAATATTTTCAAACTCCATGGCATGCCCCATACTATTGTTTCTGACCGTGGTCCCACTTTTACAAGCAATTTCTGGCAAGAATTATTCAAGCTCCAGGGAACCCAATTGCATCTCAACACAACCTATCATCCCATAACTGATGGCCAAATGGAAGCGGTCAACAAGTGTTTGGAAACATATTTGAGGTGTTTTCCATCTAACAAACAACATCAGTGGGTTTAGTGGTTACCTAAGTCACCTGACACGGGGACACGAGACACGGAGGACACAGAAATACGAGTATCCGACACGGGCATGGATACCCCCAAAAATGGGACACGTTATATATATATATATATATATATCAAAATTTAAATTATGAATTACACATGCAAAAATGAAATAATTAAACTATAAACATTTACATGATGATGATAGAAATTCAATCATGCAACTAGTACTAACTTAGTAACTACTAAGTTAATAACATAAATGATGACATTGCCAACTCAACATGGTTGCGCAAATCCATATCATCAAGAAACACATCCCGCATCTTTGTCTTTCCCTTCAACCACTCTTCTCTCTGCCCAGTGCCTACAAATAAGACAGAGATTGGTGTGCACATACACCACTAAGTCACTTGACACGATGACAAAGAGAAGAGTTCAACAGAAGAGTTTATACTTGAGTGAAGGGTACATTTTTACTGGGGTCGTGACAAAAGAGTTCAACAATCAATGCCACCAACATCGAGGTACATAAAGGGCATGGTGCCCTTGATTAAATGCCAGTTACATACCCTCTTACATGATAGAATCCAGTGGAAACATTGCAATCCTGTCAATTTTGAAATCCTGAAAACCGTTAAGTCTGTTGAGTTTTGAATGGGACCTAAATTTCTACTTTCTCCATATGAAGTCCAATGAGGTTGTAACCACTCTCAAACACCCTGAAACAATTAATGGTAATGTTAAAAATTTAAGTAAAAGGCTTTCTTTTACTTTAAGAATTTAATATTACCATTAATTACTAGAGCGGGTGAAATGGAGGGGGTGGGGACCTCTTTAAATAGAATTAGTAAGGCAAAATAACCCTTAGTTGCACACTGAAACACCTCACAGCTACAACTTGCATGAGAAAACATGAGCCAGGGTCCCTTTTCTGAGCAGGACATGTGTCATATTTTCAAGACACGCGTGTCCTGTGAACATGACACGTTCTAAACGCGTATCTGACAAGTGTCTTATTGTTTCGTGTCCGACACGTAGGATGCGCGACACGAGGGGGGGTTTGGACGTGTCAGGTGACTTAGCCGGTTACCCCTAGCTGAAAGGTTGTACAACACCTCTTATCATACTACCACTCGCATGACTCCTTTGAACCAGTCTACAGATAGAAGCCACCATTAGTTCTCCCATACATGTCAGGTGTCTCCAAGGTTCAGGAGGTTGACCATAATCTTACAGTCCGCATGACCATTCTTCGTACTCTAAAAGAAAATTTGGTCATGGCTCAAAACCGCATGAAGCAACAGGAAGATCAAGGTTGTTTTGAACATCAATTTGTTGAAGGGTACCAAGTGTTTCTCCATCTACAACCGTACAAGCAGACTTCACTCAAAGCCCAACAGTGTCAGAAACTTGCCCCAAAATTTTATGGTCCTTGTACTATTCTCAAATGCGTAGGGCCAGTGGCCTATCAGTTAGCTTTGCCCAGTCACTCCAAGATACATCCTGTTTTTCATGTCTCGTGCTTGAAGAAAGTGATTGGCACCGAGTGCCACACCCAAACCAACCTACCAGAGTTGGATGAAGAAGGTTCCATTTGGTTGCAGTCGCAAACCATATTGGACTAGCGAGAGCGTCGTCTCCGTCAGTGCACCATCCAGGAATTTTTGGTTCAATGGAAGGATACTCCACCAACATATGCCACCTAGGAGTCGGCTACCATTCTGCAGCAATTTCCTCATCTTAAGCCTTGAGGACAAAGCTCTTTTTCAAGGGGGAGGGCATGTTAGGGACCTAACCTCCCTAACCCCTCACATATACAAAATAATATATTTTCCATGTAAAAAAGGCCAACATTGGTCTCCTTTAGCGCTTCCCTTGTGACCACTCCTAACAACCATATACTAAACAATCGCTAGCATCCTTTGTTTCCAAGCATTGGAGTTATGTCCATTAAAATTTTGACTTCTAACATAATCTTCGATAGACCAACCATTCTAAAATGAATTTTTGAGCACCACACTTATCATCAATCACCAAAAAAGTCTAACAATTCAACCTCGTAAAAAGAATTGACTTTATAACAGGAACATTGATTTGTTGGGCTAATCGAGGTATGGAAGAGGTGAGTTCAATGGACAAACCAGATTCTACATCAAAGGTACAAGGGTGAATTCTTCAACTAACCTCGACTCTCATCTGGTTGGTGAGTCAATGGCTAAACAAAGGATTAGTGACATAGCTTGTCCCATCTCAGCCATGTTGGTTTCATGCTATGTACTTCATTTCCAGTTATCGATTGTTAACATCACTCAGAAGCAGGATGCACGCATTCTTTACAATTTTCTTAGTCTAGATAAGTTTCATTTGTTATGGGACAAACAACTATGTGTGACATAACCATTAAAGGAGGGTGTTAATGTAAATTCTAAATAATGGCCATTACTTTGTTACTAGTTAGTACTTAGTTTAATAAAGTAACTGTATGCTATTAAGTCACAATGAGGTCACATTTCCTAATATGACTTCATTATGTAATTAAGGTCACATTTCCTAATATGACTTAATTATGTAATTAATCAAAGTTAGAAAATGGGCGTTGCATAACTCACGCATGTGTCTCTCTCCTTGTGTATTAAAAAATTGCAACATTGAATATGTACCAACGATATCAGTGTTACCCTAGGTTAGCAGATATAGGCCCCTGGTCGTGAAATACACCATAATGTCTGGCTTCTATATGACCAGAATACAGCCATAGTATGGATAAGATTTGTATTGGTGTCTAGATATTGTTGAAATATTGTAACTTCGAAGAATATTCTACCTAAGGAGTGTTGAATAATATTGTTATATTATATTTGTTAATTAGGCCCTATTGTGCCTTTGTAAAAGTCAGCCCTATTGTGCCTTGACAATTTAAATGTAAATTAAGAGGGTAAAGTGACAGGTCAGCCCAGACCTAATTTTAGGCTAGCCAGACCACTATTTATAAGGGAGGCCAATGCCTCATTTGTACACACACACTCATGTGCTCTGGAACAAGAGGAAAAAGTGTGCAATTCTTGGAGGAGTAGTTGTTGCAACTAGGGGTGACGTCAAGGAGGGTTTTCGTCTATTTCTTGGTATCTCTTGGTTAAGTGGTGCACTACTCTTTCCTAGTGAAGGAGTAGAGGAGGATCTTCTGCTTTGTTTTCGGTCTATCTATATTGAGGAAGTTTGTTGGGTTTTCTCCCCCTAGAGGGTTTCCCAGGATAATCTTTGTGTCTCTCTTGTTTTTGTGATTGTATCTCTTTCAGTGATCTTATATATGCAGTTAATCTGCTAAATGATTGTAATAATAAAAAGAAGAACTGTAACTACTAGTTGTGTAAGTAAAACATCAACATGGTATTAGAGCAGGCCTAAAAGAGACCAATTCACAGTTTATAAAGAAGTAGCTAGCCTCAGTGCACCCCTCCCAGATTCAGTTTTCAATGTTGCAGCTGCTGCAGAATTAGGGTTTCTGCATAAACCCTAAGTGTGAGATTTTCCTTGTTTGAGGAGGACGTTGGAGAAAGTAACCACACCTAGGAACTCTCCCTAGGAGGGCGCATCTAGTCCCTGGATCAGAATTTTAAAATTTGAATTTTTAGAAATTAGGGTTTCCTCATAAAACCCTAAGCTGCAATTGAAGTTGCAGTTGCAGTTGCAGTACCAGTTGTAGTTGCAGTTGCAGTTGTAGTATCAGTTGCAATTGCAGTTGTAGTATCAGTTGCAGTATCAGTTGCAGTTGCAATTGTAGTATCAGTTGGAGTATCAGTTGCAATTGCAGTATCAGTTGCAATGCTAGTTCCTTCGTACCAATTCCTACATGCCAGTGCCAGCACCAGTTGCAATACCAATTGCAATGAAAATTTTTGTGAAGTGTTGGGACTGATTTTTATTGTCCTAGTGTGCCTTACCCTAGCAAATCTACAGCTACCTTTAAATTACAAGTTGCGGCACCTTTGAAGTTTTAAAGGTTTGCTATTTATTGTTGTTGTTGTCGAATGGTGCCACTACCTATCGATATTGTCAGAGGTATGTACTTACATATGTTTCAACTGTATCATTATTTTTAAAGAGTATTTGCAGGAGAAAGGATCTTTTGTCTAAACAACAATCGTAGATCCAAAGGAATCTCAGATCCAACACATTCAGAGGAACAATGCACCTCATGTTTGATCAATTTAATATGCCTCTATTTGTTATGATCTTATGAACATCTAGGTTGTATTTTGATCTGTTGAAGTTATGACTATCATACTAACCATTGGTCAAAATTAAAGTCAAAATTATTAGATTGATTAAGGTTGAGATTATAGAGTTTATTGAATATTCTATAACTCGGATTTCAGTCAAGAAAGCATATTATCTTAGTACAGAGGACAGGTTGAAAAGAATATTGTCATCTTGAGTGAAGAAGACTCGGAAGAAAAGAAACAACACTCATTCTTGAGGACAAGACTGCAAGTTCCAGGTTAGATTGATTAAATTGATAAGATTCAAATTTGCACATGTCAAGTTTGATAACTGCCTCGTTACAAGTAAACACTATAGCTGTGATAGAAAACTTTGAAAAGTTTTATACTTGGTAGCATGTGAGCATTATTGAGATAAATGCTTATTGTAATCATTTACCAGATATAACTAACATCTCCTCTAGGAGAAACTTCTTGTTTTGTTTCCAGGTTACCATGGAGGAATGATTGATTGCAACACTAGAAGAGTGTTGCTCTCATTTCTTATTATTGTATTTCTTACGTTTGACCCTTGTTTCAGGCAGGTCACAAGTGATAGCTCTGAAGGAGCTATTGTGACGATTGTTCTTGCTATTATTTCTATTATTACTATAAAGAGTATTATTCTTGTCTACTGTTTCTCCCTTGTTGTTCTTGCTCCGGGAAGGTCACAGGTGATAACCCTGAGGGTGCTATAGTGACGATTGTAGGAGGCAACATATTAGATGAGACATGGAGCAGACTATCCAAGTTGTATATATGACCGTATACATCCATGTACCGAAGAAGAAGAAGAAGAACAAGCTACTTTTGCTAGATACAGAACATCTCGTATGGAGACAAATCATGAGGAGCAGAAGGCTCCAAAGATAACCGAACAAATCCCTTTGGTGGAGTTAATCACTCTTCAGATCATTAGGAAGAGTTAGTAGAGCCAAAAGGGCCTACCCAGAATCAATGCAGTAATCAGAAAGAGAGCAGCATGGGCTCGTGACACTTTGTAGGATGCAAATCCATATAGCATTGACAAGACATATCAGAGGGAGCAGATGGCTCCAAATATTATATAGACTTAGAGGGAGCCAAGCTTCAAAGGGAGCATGGAGAGTTAGAGTAAGCCTGATCTCAGTGAGAGTCAATGGCTTAGAGACTTTCATTCAGAAAGTATTCTGCCTCAGATTTAGATGAGAGAAAGAGATGTCTTCCAGGACTGACAGACAGATGCCATAAGTTGAGAAGGCCAGATCATAGATTCAAAGACTTCTAGGAGATATGCAATCTCCTGGAAAGATTCCCTTGTTTCGGTGACAGTGGAGGAAGACAATCAGAAGGACTGGGATATGGATTTTTCCTTGAGACCAGAAGGGAAGTTAGTGGTGACTTTCAAGATTGATCTACCAAATCAAGCATGTTGCAGATAACAATACAAAGCCTGATTTGTGTCTAGAGGATTCTCCCAACAAGAGGGAAAAGACTATGATGAGACACTTGCTCCAATAATCAAAAGAAGTATATATAGAACAAACATGATTCATTAAAAGAAGTCGATACAGTATGAGCTTCAGAGGGAGTTGGTATGACAATCCTTGTATTTGAGATTGAGTTATCTCCAATGCCAGTTGGTGAAGTACATTAGTCGAGCCATGGAGACATGACAACAATAGAAGATTGACTTACCTCCAGAGAAAGAGGATAAGCTACCCTCAGTATCAGTTAATGAGCCACTCTCAGTTTCAGATGAAGTTGTTGTCATGATGGAGTAGAGGAGTTACTCTCAAAGTTCAATAACTACAGTGAGAATGGGGCAATCATTCTCAGCTTCAGAAAGAGCAGCTGCAGGTGCAGAGTCCTAGTTTCAGAAGGAACAGTTGCAGAAAAAGTAGACATACTCTCAAGGAGTGAGACAAATAGTGCTTTGCAAAAAGCACATAGAACCAACACATGATTATGCAGATTGAGTTGCAGCTGAACAAGTGTACCAGGTTGGTACAATGTGATGTGAAAATTTGGTTTCGAAGTATAAGACATGAAGACTCGTGTCTGCAAATTGAAGCAAGCTCCAAGAGCTTGGCATGGAAAGATTGATGAGCTTGGGTTTTACCAAGAGTAAAGTTGATCCCAACCTTTACTTCAAGATTAAGAATGACGGACCAGTTATATTACTGCTATATGTGGATGACCTAGTCTTGACAGATGAAGAAAATCTCATCACAGATTGTAAGAAGAAGCTTGCCACTAAATTTGAAATGAAGGACCTAGGCCCAATGCACTATTTCTTAGGTCTTGAAGTATGGCAGAGCCCAGAAGAGATTTTCCTTAATCAAGGAAAGTATGATATGGAAATTCTGAAGAGATTCGACATGATGGACTGTAGAGCCATGTCCACTCTTATGGAGACGAATCTGAAGTTATTGGCTGATACTTTGTCAAAAAGAGTTGATGTTACTCTATACAGACAAATGATTGGTTCGTTGATGTATCTGACGAATACCAGACCAGATATATGCTTTGTTGTGAACATCTTGAATCAGTGTCTGGTGGAGCCCAGACGTGTTCACCTTATTGCTGCAAAGCATGTGATGAGATACCTTAAGGGTACGTTGGACTATGGCCTTTGTTTTATTGGAGATTGTGACTTCAGATTGTATGGCTATACTGATTCAGATTGGGCTGGAAGTGCTTCAAACAGAAAAAGCACTTCAGGATGTTGTTTCAGTTTGGGGTCAACCATGACTTCGTGGCAAAGCAGGACGCAATCAAGTATTGCTCTCAGTACAACAAAAGCGGAGTACATTGCAACATGCTCTGCCAGTTGTGAAGCCATATAGCTTTGAAAGTTGTTGAAAGGTCTATTTTGACCTAGAAATGGATGTTACCGCGATCTTTTGTGATAACGAGAGTTGCATAAAGATGACAGAGAACCCAATGTTCCATGATAAGACGAAGCACATTGAGATCCGGTACCACTACATTCGTGATATGGTATAGAAGAAAGTTGTGAAGCTCCAGTATATTGGCACAGATGAGCAGGTAGCAAATGTGTTGACTAAGCCTTTGTCTCGTGTGAAGTTTGAGTACTTCTAAGACAAGCTTGGTGTAGTTCGAAAGGACTTCCCTCGAAAGGGGGAGTGACGTTGATGATACTATGGTATCCTGACCACCAACAGGGCAGCTCGTTAGGATTTATATCCTAGGGGATTGATCATCCCTGGACAGATCCGATAAGGTCTAGATGGACGATCTATCGGAGTGCCTATGTATGTATATACTTGTTGTGGTCAATAGTGTGGCAGCTCGTTAGGATTTATATCCTAGAGGATTTTATTATCCCTGGGCATATCCTGTAAGGTCCGGATGGACAGTCTGTCGGAGTGCCCATTGCTGTTGTTGTAGTTGATGTTATTGTTGATGCTCATGTCTCATTTTGTTGCAATTGATGTTGTTGTTCCAGCTTCGTGATGTTGATGTTGATGTTCCAGCTTCATGTTGTTGATGATGATGATATTACTCCAGCTCCGCGCTGCAAATGATGACGATGCTCAGTTTCTATTGATGTTGATGATGAGAAAAACTTCCAATAATTTATAGATATGACAGACAGTGTTCCAGATGTTGATGACGATGTCTCCTCCTTTTAATGTCGTATTGAGTCCAATCAGTTGTTATTGATGTTGTCAGTAGAATACCCTTCTTGTTAAGGGGGAGTGTTGAAATATTGTAACTTCGAAGAATATTCTACCTAACGAGTGTTGAATAATACTGTTATATTATATTTGTTAATTAGGCCCTATTGTGCCTTTGTAAAAGTCGACCCTATTGTGCCTTGACAATTTAAATGTAAATTAAGAGGGTAAAGTAACAGGTCGGCCCAGACCTAATTTTAGGCTGGCCAGACCACTATTTATAAGGGAGGCCAACGCTTCATTTGTACACACACTCATGTGCTCTGCAACAAGAGGAAAAAGTGTGCAAGTCTTGGAGGAGTAGCTGCTGCTACTGGGGGTGAGGTCAAGGAGGGTTTTGGTCTATTTCTTGGTATCTCTTGGTTAAGTGGTGCGCTACTCTTTCCTAGTGAAGGAGTAGAGGAGGATCTTCTGCTTTGTTTTTGGTCTATATCTATATTGAGGAAGTTTTCTGGGTTTTCTCCCCCTAGAGGGTTTCCCAGGATAATCTTTGTGTCTCTCTTGTTTCTGTGATTGTATATCTTTCAGTGATCTTATATATGCAGTTAATGTGCTAAATGATTGTAATAATAAAAAGAAGAATTGTAACTGCTAGCTGTATAAGTAAAACATCAACAGATATGTTGTGCAGTCCAGTAGTGTATCCATCTCTGGGGGAACGAAGCAGAGCTATATATGTTTACAGATCTGATTGTTACACGGACTGAACATCGGCCCCCATGACAGATCTGTTTACTATGGGGTCAACAGTTGGCCCCATAATAGAGAAACATCAGCCTGGTAAATTCATTTCAATTAAAATTTAAAATATTATAAACCGTATTATATAATAGTTTATAGTATAGTTGTCAACTATGGGGTTTATACCTAAGTTGCACAAAAGGTGAAAATGTGTACTAATTCGGAAACAGGAACACTTCGAAACATGATCCCCACAAATCGGTGCATCAAGAGAAACACGGTTTATATATATATATATATATATAGTTTTCTTTTTAAATAACACATTAACTTGCAATAAAATAAGAATGATACGTTAATTCGTAGGTAGGTTTAGAAACAGGTTAGAGGTTAATATATCTTCATTTTCCATAGATTATGGTTCTTTAGACTTCTTATGGGTTCAACGCCCCTCATGAGCACTTGGGGTTTTCAAGAAGTTTCCAAGGCGTTTCTGAGTTTCTGCAAGTTTCCGAAACTGGTATGTGGCCATTTTAGGAGTTTCGTGCAAGAGGTTTATACTATATATTATGATATATAAACAGTAGATTATTTTATAGCATTACTTTTTCTTTTTCTTTTTTTTTCCTTTTTTTCTTTTTCTTTTTTCCAAAGCAGGAAAAAGTCTATAATACTCAGAACTACTGGCCTAGCCTCTATTGACACAATCTCAAGACCCCAACATGCATCTACATCATCGTGTGTAGACAAAATCAGACCACTGAAATAACCCGTTGGTGGTCCGTAAAGGGGCAGACTTCCACTCCTGCTACATGCCTCTAGGTATTGGGCTGTGTTATCC
>ML811983.1:97300-114010 GCA_009831015.1 Picea engelmannii
TCTTCTTCGAAAAGAAGCCTTGAATATCCTTGGTTGTCCATCTACATTTATGTTCCTATGGCGGAAGGTTGGAGCCTTCAAGAAAGAAGGGCATGTAATCTGTAGAAGATTCCATGGACTCCAACATTGAAGACAAACATGAGGAAGAACATGAAGATTCCAAGAAAGAAAGAAAAGTCAGAACAACCAATTGAACCAGTTTGAACCCACTAGAAGCAGTCAAGCAAAAGGAATGGAAGGAAGCAGTGATGAAGAACAATGTATGTAAGAAATTGTGAAAAAGACTTAAGAATTGATAGATACAAGGCAAGACTCAGGGCTAGAGGGTTCTCCCAATAGGAGGGAGAAGATTACGATGACATCTTGTTCTAGTAACCAGATATACCTCTACCTGAGCCATTATATCTCCTGCAGTATCCATGGGTTGGAGTTTACATCAGATGAATGTAAAGATTGCTATTCTCAATAGAGTAATTGAAGAAGAAGCATATGCAGAGCAACCTCAAGGTTTTGAGGTATACCAGAAAGAGACCCGTGTATGCAGATGGAAGAAGACCTTGTATGGATTCAGGAAAACTTGGTGCAGAGCCTCTCATGTACAGCAGAAGCGTGGTGAAAACTTCCTATGACAGAGGAAGCATATTGAAATGGTTCTTCAAGAGTCTGGGATGATGGATTGCAAATCAATGGCAAACTCCCATGATGACAAATCTGAAGAAGTTGAGAGACTATGATCCAGTAGACCCGTCTCTGTATCAATAATTGATTGGCTCGTTAATGTATTTGGAGAATACTCAGCCGGATATTTTCCTTGTGGGACGTTTGAGTTATGATATACATCTGCATGGATTTATCGATTCAGATTGGGCAAGGAGTGCAGATGACAGAAGAAGTGCTACTTGGATATGTTTCAGTTTGAGCTCTGCCACGATGTTATGTGCTAGCAGGAAACATAAGTCCATTGCACTCAGCACTGTAGAAGCAGAGTATATTACAGTCTGTGATGCTTTTACGAGAGCAATGTGGCTCCGTAATTTGGTTTCTGGACTGTCTGATCAGGTGTTGAATTCGACCGTGATATATTGTGATGATCAGAGCTATGTGAAGCTCTCAGAGAACCCGGTGTTCCATTACAGGTCGAAGCACATTGAGATCAAGCATTATATTCTCCATGATAAAGTCCAAAGAGTAGAAGTGGTTCTCCAGTATATCTCCACAGATGAGCAGATAGCAGCTATTTTGGTAAAGCCTCTATCAAAGATGAAAAGATTGCGTACTTAAGGGACAAGATGGGGTCATGGAGACGAATTCCTTATTGAAAAAGGAAGAGATTACTCCCAGGTTGGGAGGGAGCACTGATATGCTATTGATTTATGGGCATTCATTTTCCAGTTTGGAAAATGGTCCAGGTTGGGCAATCACCTTCCAGTCCGGAAATTGGCCCAAGATTTCTTACGGACATGCATTTTCTAGTTCAGAAAATGGTCCAGATCGGACAGTCATTTTCGTAATGAAAATGGTCTGATAGATTGTTGATGTACCATAGATAGCGATTCCCCTTGTGGCTGGTGTGGGGGAATGGTCTAGCACAGTCATTCTTCTTAGCAGTCACTCTGAGTAGTGGTCAAGTAGAATGGTCTGCGTCGTCGGGCAGTCATTCTTTCAAAGTTCACAGTTGTGAGAAATTTCGAAGAATGGTCTGTTTTGGAGGTTGGTGCAGGACAGTCATTTCCATAGGAAATAGTTCGGGCAATCATTCCCTAGGGCAGACTCATTCTCTCCAGGTTGCACTGTGATTAGTGTCGTAGGAATGTCCCAGTTAGGTGAATGGTCCAGGTTCAGCAATCAAGGATAGGCATTCCCTAGGGCAAACTCATTCTCTCCAAGTTTCACTATGATTGGTGCCGAAGGAATGGTCCAGGCTCAGAAATCAAGGACAATTATTCTTCTATGCTTGGGAAGAATAGTCCAGATAGCCCATGGCTAATGTTTTACTTTCTAAGGGCAGATGTTCTTCCAGATCTCACAGATGTGAGTGGAAGAATGGCCCATACGACTCAGTTTGTATCATGATAATGTTATGCAGGTTGATATCAGATGATATGATTGTTTTGGAGACTGTACGTCTCTGGACAGTAGTTGTATGCTACTGTGGTGGATGTGTTCCACTGGTTGTGACTATGTGTCACTGGTTAGTAGTCGTGTGCTACTAAGTGTAGTTGTGTACTACTATCGATAGACACAATTGTGTTCTATTAAATGGCATTGTTTTGATTGCCATGGAGACTACCACTAGTGTTGGGGATGATCGCCAGCTAGATGGATAGTCAGTGTGCTGATGGATAGACATTCTCCAAGCAGAGAATGGTCTAGGAAAGACAGATTACTGGTGGACAGACATCCTTCCTATGGAGGATGGTCCAGGTTGAAATATTACTGGTGGACAGACATTCTCCCTGTGGAGAATGGTCCAGGTTGACAGATTGTCGATATACCATGGACAACTATTCTTCTAAGACATATGTCCATATTAGAAGAATGGTCTGTCTCCCTGAGCTCATAGTAGTGACCAAAGTGGAGAGATTGGTACAGGACAGACATTTTCCCTGAGTTCACAGTAGTGGCCAGAGGGAAAATGGTCCAAGACAGTCATTCTTCTAGGACGTATGTCCGGATTAGAAGAATAGTCCTTGTAGCCCATGGTGTGGCTTTCAGCATCTATTGGAATAGTCATTCTTCTAGGACATATGTTCAGATAAGAAGAATGGTTATTGTATCACTCTGTGGAGTAAGTGACTTTTCAGCATCATGCCCGATTACTCAGATGGAGAATGGCTTCGAGAGATGATGCAGTTGATGCTATCAGATGATACTCATAGTGATGATGTTGCTCATGAGTTTATCTATATGATCATGAGATAGCCTATGTGGCTATGATGATGCTATCGGTTGAATGGTCTGTTTGTGCTCAAGACCATTGTTTTTTAATACCTCCCTAGCTAGGAGGGAGTGTTGATATTATGGTAGTTGTGGGAGGTATTAACCTCCACTTGTAACCTTTGACAAGACTAGAATATTCCAGGAAGCAAGAGAAACCCTAAAACGTTGGAAAATAACCCTAGGAGAAAAGTCGGCTCAAGAGAATATTTAATATTGAGTTATTAGCCTCCAGAAAGAGAAGTCGGCCCAGTCAAGTAAGATAGAGCAGTATAAATAGAGGGCGCTAGAGCTCATTTGTCACTCTCACTCTCACAAATTCCATAAGGACTAGTGGTGCGCAAGATTGGAGAGGGAGTGCAGTTGCAGCTGCTGCAACTGGCATTTTGGTTTTGGTTGGACTTTCTCTTGGTTATGGTTTGGACTTTCTCTTGGTTATGGTTTGGACTTTCTGCTTGGTTTCTGGTTATTCTTGCTTGGTGCGCTACCCTTGGAGAAAGGAGCGCTAGCCTTGGTTGGCTATTGGTCTGCTACAAGAATTAGTCTGTCTGTCAAGGTTAAGGTGATCGGGGGTGGCCTTTGTGCCTATGGTTCGGTGACAATATTGCTATATTGCCTATGGAAAAACGAGCACATCCCTTTATTTCTAACATCAAATGCCACTGAAACGTTCAGCCATGTTTTAAAGGCGTTTTGTACAAGGATATGTTTCGGAAACACAGAAACTTGTTTCCAGCAACTCAGGCTGGAGTTTCCGGTAACATAGCGCATTAAAAATATAACACACCTCATCACTGTTATTTACTTTAATAATTCTTACATGAACTCATGACCATTAGGGTAATCATGTCTCTTACGTCTCATATATATGACAGTCCTAATAATTGTATATCATCACATCTTTGTAGTTTATATCTTTAATATATTTATTTGTGTCCTTTGGACTATTTCACCTTGTGCTTTTACTTATGAACGCCTATGACATGCTATGAGTACCGTAAGGTACATCACAAGCGATGTCAGAGACGATACCTTCCTCAGCTCACTTCTATCGTACAACTTGCCTTTCTCCTTTCTAAAACATATATCACAAGTTTGGTCCATAGAATTTCCATTATCTGGGCTAAACATTGTTTGTTTGATCTGCATTCAATCTCAAGTTTACAAACAAATTCTGAGAAAGCTTAACACTAGTAGGCTTGTCAACGATACGGTTAAAACCCAGAGAGAAAAACAGAATTTTTAATTCTCTATCTATTACCACTTACCCTTCCATCACTTAATAGGAATGCAGCTTTATGTATGCCAATGCAAACATCTAGTGAAAAACCAGATGCCATCGAAGATGCTTTCTTAGATTGTCCAAAATTGAAGTTATGCCAGAAACAAAGGATGGGGTAAGAACACCATAAATCCACTGTATCCATTTGGATGGAAAGAACCATTTTCTGCAGCTCCGCATTTTCATCCCATACTTTCCCCTCAAGTTCAATATCAGCAATGTGACAAAATGGCAAACAATGAACACATTGATCCTGAAGGTTCTCTGTTTTTCCTTTTATCTGAATTATCCTGGCCTTGAAAGTCCATTTCCCGTCTAGAAGCATCAGTTCATCCAGATATACAGAGAGAGAGAATGATAAAAATTTGTAAAACGGACTTTCAGAACCCATGAAATACTTTTCCCTGTCATCCAACGTTACATAAGAATCATGCCGATATAAACCTTGTCGATGGCCAGGTTCTTTGGAAGAAACTCCGACCTTGTCCTCACTAGAAAAGTCTGGAATATGAATATATATGTTAAGTGTTTCAGACTTCAAGCAGAAATGCCCAGGTCTTATGCCAGAACTATCTAACCTTCTACTGCTTGGCTGAACTACATCATTAAACTCCCCTGTATCAGTAAATCCTGTATGTGAACCTCCCAAAGAAACATATTCTGTCCTTGAAGGTGATTGGATGCAGGTAATTGAAAAAACAACAAGTTCACTCCAAGCAGATGAGTGTAGCCATATATCAATACAAGGCACAGAAATTGAGACTTCACTGACCCCTGTATCCAATGTGCATAAATGTACACCAATACCTGGATGAGATGACTCTTTTGAAATGCAATTCAAGAGGGTTACTGAATTGCTGCTTGAGATCACATCTAGGCTTAGAATCTCCAAAGCCAGAGCCTCAAGAGATTCATTTCTCCAAAACCCTGACACTTTAAGTCGTCGTGCATCTACCTTTCCAATCAGTTCCAAGACATCGACAGACTCTTCTCTGGATGTATGCAGCTTCAGTAAAGCATTTGACATGAAAAACTTAACATCTATAGAATGTGTCAGAGGAACTTCTGATTTAACAATTTTAGAGTGCTTAAACTCTGCTATGGATTCCATGAACTGAGATACACTTGACACAAATAGTTGGGATGTTGTGCTCACTGTAGAAATTTTTAACACGACATCCGCTACAGCTTGCACTCCACTGAGAAAACACTTTTCTGCAAAACAAATAACAAACCAATTGAGTATTCCTTGATAAACAAACTTGAAATATATTCTACTTCTTCAATCTCTACAGTAAGACTCTTGAACTCCAGCTTTTTTTTTGGTTTTCTGATTGTAAATATGAGATGTATTTTTCAAATAAAAAAAGAATCAAGAAATTCATTGACTCTTACATCTGAAGGGATGATAGTATGGATGAATAATACCTAGTCAATCAATGAAGAAGAAAAAGCTCCTACCTAAGATATTTGCTTCAAATCTTTGAGCATTAAATACAATGCTTGTAGGTACAAATGGATAGTGAGAAGATCCTTTCATGTCACATGGAATTCTTAGGGACAGATCAGCATCTAGTCTTTCAATTAAGGGCAATTTTGCACTTTCCCGGCATGGATCCTTTCCATACATTTTTGGCTCATCATTCTTTGTTGAAGCAAATGACAATGACAGCTGTCTTCCAGCAATATCAATGAAGTCCATTATAGAAGCACTCAAATAGACTGCAGACGTACTTTCATTATGTATATTTCCATTCTTATATGGATTGGTACAGCTGGGAAGAAGAGTGAAGAATAACTCTGGCAAACCAAGTTCCAGAAACTCATTACAAGATTTTTCTACAGGCAGAATTAGCAAAGAATCAATCACTTCCACTTTAAAGTGGAAATGAGAACTTGTGCTCTCAGAAGTCAAATTTTCTTTGCGCTTCGATAGGGCTGATTCTGTTTGTAAGTATTGCTCCCAGTGAGAAGATGCAAAGTAACCAATCACAATAGCTAAAAAATCACTCCGTAAAATGCAGCATATATGTTGGATGCTCACATTCATTTCAAGTTCTGAATATCCATTAATTTGCTCTTTTTTTGTGAAACGTAGATTCACAATTGGGCATGGACCATGAAATAAGGGTCCCCAAAGGACTTCACCAAAAGTAGCAGGAGCCCATAAGGACAAAAGTCTGACACCCTCAAAAGAAGCCATCACATCCCATAAAGCATTTTCCTTGGAAAGAAAAACAAAAGATTTGGATTTGGGTATTACAACTGTAGCCAGAACACAAGCAGAGTCATGAAAATGAATATCTATACTGTCCACTTCAAGGTCAATCTCATATTTGTATTTATCAGAAGCATCACTTTCATCGATACCAACATTGGTATCCATGTCCCCTGACAATTTTGTGTAGGCTGCTGTGTCTTCTTTCTTCACAGTCTTATCAAACACTGATCCATCTTTCTCATCGTTTGCTGAATCTATTGTGCATGATTTATCTCGGCCTTTTGAAAGTCCATTTTTAAAGCAGACAAAAGGAAATTGATCAGATGAAATACCTAAGTTTTTTGAAAAGTCATTCAATCTGATACCAGAGATGTCAAATTTTGGGCATTTTAAATTGGAGACTGATTGCTGAGCTGTCTCCGCTCCCCCCACTTCCATTACTGGAGTATTGTTTACAGTTCTGACCCCAGATGACACACTTTCTTGAAAAATAACATCACAGAAAAACCTGTGTAAAGTTCCAATCACTTTTGGTTGGCAGTGACATTCCAAATTGTTCAAGTATACTTTTATTATCGGTGTAACATGGTCTGTTTGCTGGATATGTTCACAAAGAAAACAAACAAATTTACCTTCTAATCCACTCTTCAATTCTTTGTAAGATAAAGAATTTATCGGCTTAGAAGCAAAATTGTCATCTTCTCTTATAATAGAAGACCCAGTGGGTAAAATTTTCTTTGTACACAAGATACTAGATGCTGGACTCCCCATTAAATTAGGAACCTCTATATTTATTGTTTCCATACCAATCACTAACTTGCGCCTACATGCTCCTTGGACAGATCTACAATCAAGCCAAATACATGCAACAACACCAGTAAAAACAAGCTAGCAATGAATTGACATGCTATGCAATCAACAAGTTGGCCAACACAAAAATATTGAATGAAAAAACTTACTGGACAACAATATTGGTCATGTAACTTACTCGACATTCATGTTCTCAATTTGAGCATGTAGTGTAAGTTTTTCCTGGCAAGTTTGATCCCCATCATCAAGACACACTTCAATTGATAAGGACTTTAACTCAGCCATTACCTTATACCTTACAACATTGAGCATGTCTGCAGTAGAATTTTGACTGTTCAAAGAAATACCCGGCTGATTGTTGCACAAGTTATCAACACCAATACCGCCAGATCCTGACCCTCCTGGCACTTTGCAATGATAAAACACATTGTTCAATCCAGAGATGACTGTCATTTCTTCTCTTTTAAAGTCATCAGGCTTCAACCAGTGATTGGTACTAAAATCCTTCAATGCATTACAAACGCTAGAAGAAAGAAGAATTTGAATCGATGGTAGAACTCCATGTACCTGGAAGAAAAATCGGTTGAGATACTTGCATATGGACACAACTATACATCAATGTTAAAGCCCAGTTACAAAAATCTCCAATATATATTATTGTATCGATGCCATCTTACTCCCTACTAAGATCCTAAACATCAAACAAGTAAAAAGAGGAGAGATGTGTAGGAGAAATAGTCGCCAAAAAATAACAATGAGTATGTATTAAAATGATTGTCAATTACCTTCAGCTGATTCATTGCGAACTCATCTTGCAGAATGCATTTGTCAACTGTTATCATAGCATCAAATGCTTGTATGAAAGGGATATTAGATAGTATATTGGGAGTTTCCAGTTTCCCCTGCCACATACATGCCACCAGTTGTAAATACAAAAAGAAGAGAGAGCAGCTACCTGTAGTCTACAAAGCAAATCACAACGCAAACTAATATAAATTTTTATGTCATTGATAAGGTTCTTACCTGAACACCAGACAATTTTAGCTCAAAACGATCATTGAAAGCTTCTAGCATTGACAAATCATCTTCTTTCACAGCTTTAGTATTATAAAGCACGTTCTTACTTGAAGAGTAGAATTGCCCAATCTTGAGTTTTTGGGTTAAAACTCCTTCCCCAACTACTGAAACAAAATGCATTGATTTCATAGAAAAAACCTGCAAATCAGTAGCAAACATAAAAGGTAAATATATAGAAATATTTTCCTGTCGTGCAGAAAATAAGTAGTAAGTCTGACAAAATCAATGAGTGGAAAAACAAGAAACGAAAGAAAAAGTCTTCAAACTTGTAAAACTAACTGCAGGTTCCTTTCATCCAGAGGATAATGATACTCATAGGGAGGACGTTGAGCTTATAAATCTCTGGACTGTACTAACTGTGGTTTCCTTTCATCCAGAGGATAATGATACTCATAGGGAGGACATTGAGCTTATAAATCTCCTGACTGCAAAACAATCAGGACAGAAAGGTGCCAACTTGATTGGTTAGACATGTTTTGCAGATGGAACCCCCAAAGAAATAAGGCACATTGATCAGACACATACCTTACATGGGAAAAGTCTCAATACAAATGGCAAATGAACTTGTGCATGAGAGCCAGTAACACTGCACCTGAGGGCCACTATTTGAGAATAATGCAGAGAAATATGAAAGCCTATTAATAATTATCGATGACCCAGTGATAGATAATCTCTGTTAATGAGAGAAGACGTTGACTGGGTGATGGACAGAAATAATCACACTACTAACTTACTAAGGTCATAGTCATAGCAATGACTGCAGAATAAAGCATATTGTGATGGATGCATGAACAGGGGTGAATCTCTTACCAGATAAGAATGAACAAGAAAAGAAAAGAAAATGATTTTAACGACGAGGCTAACAATAGCCTATGGGACAGACCGCCTCACACACTGATTTCTGCAGTTCATCCCCTTCCTGTTCAACTTGATGATGAGCTCCCCCAATTTCTCCACTGTCCCCTCGCTGAATAAGTTATTCCAAGAGCTAGCTGTCAAGATATTTATATAGTTGTCCCGGCTGTCTTTGAAAGCTTCACACTCTAAAATGAAATGCTTTTCTGTTTCCACTTTTCAGGAGGTGCAGAACACACACACCTTTCTTCCCAAGCTTCTTTTGATCTTTTCCACCGCCCAGTTTCACAATGGAGTTGATGGGAATTGGTTCTTAATTGGGCAATAAGCATTTTGGCTCTCCAAGATATATAGGCCCCGATGTACGCTTTTTGATGATGATTGTATGTGGGGTTAAACTCTTCAATATAATACTCTTTCTTTCTCCCGAGCCCTTTATCCCAAGTTCGCTTGTGGAACCTATCAATAACAAAAGCCTTTATCTCTTTATTGTTTGTAGGGCACTTGGTCAATTGGATATCCCATTTACTAAGCCATTCAATATTTTGTCTCATCCACTTCTTCTTTCTTTTGCACAATATGTCATTGAAGACGACCTTAGGCCACCGACTGTCTTCCATTTGCTCAATTTTTTTTAGATATCTTATGAGACGCGCCATAGTAATTGCTTCAATAGGAGCAGCCCCCATTTCACTCAGCATGATATCATAAGGGACTGAACTTTTAATTTTAAACTTGTTTGTGATCAAGCATTTTTGAATCTTCTCAATTTGTTTCCACTGTAAATCAGATGTGTTGTTGGCCCACACTTCACAACCATATAGAACCACCGGGATCACTAAAAAGCCCAAAGAGAGTTTGCATAGTCTTCCAATCCCATAGCTCTGCTTCTCTGCATCTATTTTGAAAAGCATAGAACGCTTTCCTACCTCCCAAATTTCTTTTCTTTCTGCAACCTTCCCAACTTAGATTTTTGTTGAATTCAATTCCGAGGTATTTGTAATCTGCCACTTCTTCAAGAGTGTTGCCTTCAAAGTAGAACTTATGTTGCTTATGTTTTCTTTTGCTAGAAAAAAATTACCACTTTCGTCTTGCTAGTATTGACTTGCATTCCCACTGTACTACAAAAGCGCTCAAGGGAAATTAAGTGTTCTTGCAACCCAAGAGCAGATTTAGCAATCAGAATAAGGTCATCTGCATACAAAAGAAGCCTTATCACAAAATCACCCAAAAGAGCACCATCACCCTCCTGTGAGTTTAACCACTCTTCAAGTTTGTCCATATATAAGCCAAAGAGGGTAGGGGATAGCTAAGTACTGTGGTGCCCTAGGTTGCAATTAAGGATGAAAAATTAGAGCAAAGTGGAACCAAAAGAAATGCTAATATCATAAGAAGTTTTTATACTCGGCCAAAGATTCACTGTTGATTCTGTGGTATTACCTACATACCCAAGGGCTCTAATCTGTTCAGCATTGCTAGCGCAACAATGTTTGAGAAGATTCTGAGATATTCACTATTGGACAAGGATACAGTGGCATAAAACAAGATGACAAAATATTATCAATTGATCTAAAGAAATAGATTGTAAGTGAGGAGGTAGCTTCATCAATCAAGAGTATTGAAGACTCGGGTAGTGTTGGAATCCCCGTCAGGGACATCTAAAGAACATCCTGAACAAGAACATGGTGTACTAATGCTTAACAAATGTTCAAAAGAAAGTAAACTCAAATAGTAACCACACACACTTGCAAATGAAATATATCATGTAATGCAACTAATAAATGCATTTGTGGATGGGGGCAACAAAGGAGGTGTTGCAAAGATCATTTGCATAATGAAGGATGGCATGGAAGGATGTCTTGCATGATGAGTTGTTACCGCCTGAAAATGCATGTCTTATTTTGCATTTTCCATGACCTTTCTTCACTCACCAAGCATAGCATAAGATCCTTGGAGTTCAGTGGCAGTTACAGGTTGCAGGAAGAGAATTGGGGGTCATGCGCCATGTTCAATCTTGCCCAAGCACCTTTCTACTCATCATTTGGGGCAAGATCAAAGGTGTGAAGGACTAATGTTGGTTTGAAGGAGGAAGACAAAGTTACAAACCCATGAATTAGAGAAACAACCACTAATGAGGGAACGCCCTACCTTGTTGTAGGCCTACAGCATGACACGTGGCAAGGAAAGGGAGTTAATGAGCACAACAGAAAAATGCCCCACTTGGAAGGGTGTCGTGTGGCACTAAAACTGTACTTGGGCTAGTCAAAGGCTCACTTAACGTTGAATGCTCTTTTCAAAGAGGTGACTAGGGCATGTTGAAGGCAAAAGGGAAAGAAATACTCTAATCGAGGAGCTTCCATGTATTTGGAGGTGTATTTCACCTTTGACAGGAACTTTTGCAGAAAAGACACATTGTTCAAGGCATGTTTCACATATTTGGAGGCATAATTCACCTTTTCTTTCCTTGGTTGAGGACACGATATTTGATGCACTTCTACATATTTGGAGGTGTCTAACACCTTTGAGGAGGGCTTTGGTGTGAGAATGTTGATGTTTGGACAACATCGGGAAGACATTCTTCCAGATATATATATATATAATACATGGTATTTATAATACAAGGTATAAATATATTTAATAAGACATAATATTTATAATACAAGGTATAAATATATTTAATAAATAAGTAGTTATTTATTATCCAAGGGACGCATCCTTTCATGGATGGTCACCATATGTTCTCTATATATGGAACACACATCATTGTAATAATATATCGATCATATATCATCTCATATAGAAAAATCAACATGGTATCAAAGCAGGACTAGGCTTGACTCCCTCATGGGAGGGCCCAGGAAAATGAGAGATAGCTTGTGTTTTGTGAAGAGTTTTGGAATGTGTGTGAAAATCAGAGGTTACGTGCATATATAGAGAAGGATGTATATAGTGCAGTAAGAGATGTGCATATATAGAGATGTTTGTCCATCATTTCAATAGTGGACATACTATGCTAGAGTGTTGACGTAAGGTTAGGCACTGGAGAGAACGCCCCCGATGGATCTAGCCAAATCGGAGCGGGCGACAACGGCTGTCCAGAGCATCACGCAATGGCAACTCCCGATAACACACGGGAGAACGAAGAAGTTGCCGCCGGCGGACGAAGAACGAAGCAACGGCGGCGTAGATGAGGTCGTGTGGATTTCTGAGTCGACAACCGACGGTGCACTCGCGCATTTCCAAACCCCGAAGATCCTCCGCGACGCAATTTCCCATGGTCGACTAGACACTCAGATGCCCAGGGTAGTTGTGAAGCTCACGCAGGGATGCAAGCAGAACCGAGAGGTCCTGTTCAATGTCGACGTTGCGAATGACCATTTTTCGATTCTCCTCGACAGTCACAGAGGGCCAGATTTCTGCGTCGAGGTGTTGAGTGTATTATTAGCCCTCTCTCGCTCACCAAAACTGCTGCAAGTTTTTGTCGACGAGCAAAGAATGCTCGAATTGGCTGCCTTTTCTCTGAATTCCACAACAGCCCTGGGCGTGAGGCTGAACGCGCTTCTCTTGCTGGAGAAAACGCTCGTCTTTCATCCTTCTAGAGCTCACGTGGGTGTCAAAGGATTGATGGAGGGGCTTGTGAGATCGTTGTCGGATTACTAGAAGCTCATCATAAAAGCCCTCTTAGTCCTCTACTTAACCGAGTGGAACCATGGGGAAGTCGTAAGGGCCGAAGTAGTGGATGCCATTTTAGAACTTCTCCCAAATTTGAAGGAGGTCTGCGTTGAGCGCGCTTTGGCAACTCTGGATTCATGCTACAGGGATCTACCTCAATCCTGCATTCTCTTACTCATGTGGTTTTAGATTTGATGTTGAGGTTATGGAAGGATTCCTCACATGTGTTGAGATAATGGTGCTAAGTCATGAAGAACATGCAGAGATTTCCAAAGAAATGGAAATATATAGGATGTCTGGTGGGACTTTTGGCTTTCAGATGGCTATCGTTGATAAGAAGACCAAAATGCCAGGTAAGCTTCATTAAATTTCAAATTTCAAATTTCAACTTTCAAATTTCAATGTCTTTTTTTCAACTTTGTTTCAACTTTTAACTTTCAAATTTCAATGTATTTTCTTATGTTTCTCTGATTTGTTGTAGATGCTTGGTGGACAAGCTATGGTGGTAGAGTACCCCATCTACAAAAACTTTCCATTCGGGTGCTTAGCCAAACATGTAGCTCTTCAGGATGCGAGCACAACTGGAGTGCATTTGAGAAAATACACACCAAGAAGCGCAACGAGTTACAAATTTTCAAATTAAATTTTTAATTCATTATAAATTATTATTATTATTTTATGCCCTGACACCCTCTATAGTCTAGATTATGTATTATAAATTATAATATTATTATTAATTTATAATTTGTGGCCCTCATACAGGTTGGAATCCCAGCACCTCAATGACATGGTATATGTCTACTGCAATCTCCGATTGTTGGTGAGGAAGATTTAGAAAACACCTGATGTGGACACCATTTCATTGGATGAGATTGACACCAGTGTTGCATGGAGGGTTGAGTCTGAGAGGCCTATATTGGAATCGATGCCTAATTGGATACAGGAGGAGGTAGAGGGGGTAGTAGCGACGAAGGAGGAGGATGTTATAGAGCAGAGTCAGCCACCATCTTCACGGACTTTGACAGAGGGAGTTGTACTTCGTAGTAGCACCAGTAGAAGACACCAAAGTCTAGCTCATGCTTCTTCTACAGGGCATCAAAGTCTAGTGCCAGCCCCAAGGGCTTCTTCCTCCAAAGGAAAAGCTATCACCTTTTCCTGTAAAAGGGTCAAAGAGAATCATTAGACTTTATTTGATTTCATTGTAGATGACTCATGATGATGAAATACATTTGCCACTTATTATATTTTTTGATGGTATTTTGAGGCTTTGGACTCAGGACATGATTCAATGTTTATCTGTAGACTGTGATGTATTCAAGTTTACTAGACATCTTATACATCTTATATATCAGTTCTCTTTTCATATTTATGTGGAAATGCATTTATTTCATGTTGTTGATGCTTTAGATATTTAAAAAATTGAAAAAAACAAGGAATAATTTTGTATTTTTTTTGTTCTTACGACATTTTCCGATATTGCCGATATTTTTGTTTTCAGACCCTCAGCGATATTTTGCCGCTGTCGATGTTGGTAACACTGAGTTGAACCACCATAGCTTTGTCAAGGTGTTATATATTATGTAATGAAAGATGATTACCCTGAGAGGGTGGTATATATATGTGGGTATCCTACCTTGGGCTCCCAATAATGTATTAGCTGCAGCATTAAATATTAAGAATTTTTTTATTCTCTCCATACGTCTCTATAATATTGCGTATGCAACCGTATAATTCAATAATAATTTTCAAAGAATACATGTGTACAATCGTTGGAGGCAATTGATCACCATCAAATTATGACCCCATCCTAATTAACTTAAGATATTACAATTAATGTGTTCCAGTTTCAATTAAAATTTTAATACAACAAAAGATACCAAATGAGAAAGTCACATGTGAAAAGAGAATGACAATATCTTGGACTAACAAAAACAACATTATTACAATGTTAACCTATTGAATTACCCGGCTAACAATGCCTGGAAGACACAACAGATAACAAGCAGAGCCAAGTCAAGTAATGATTACCATTCTTGTCCAATTGCATTGTGCACTGCACCAAGGGAAAATGAAAACTGCATTCTCAAAGTTTGCTTCAAGGGACACTCTCTTACGATTTGAAAAGATATACCTGTGCAAGAGAAGGAAATCAGAATGTTCAATAAAGAATTACAGCTAATCAACAATAATATCAATCGAAAGTGATTCTGTGAAAGCATTCAAAGCTTTCTAACACTGAAAGAAGAATACATACTCAGCTTTTGAAAAAACGCGAGCTTCAACATTCTCGAAACCATTTAGAGAACTAAGAACCTGCCCAGAGAAAACAAACAAATAATTTTATAGAGTGCCTGTAATATAAAACAAGCAAACCATGTCATGAAATAGAAGGAATCCAATATATTGTAAAGAGAAATATAAAGCATAAAAATACCATAAATGAAGCAATGAGAATTCAGGACACCATCATTGCACCATAAGATTGTGCGAAGTAACATGATCTTAGGACGATAAGTGTGTAAATGGATAAATTCATGTGCCTTATTAGATAATAGAGACCTCTAAAATGTAGATTTTTAAGTCTGAAAACCAACTTGCCAATTCTCTTAAATCATGTAGTATACTTTTCATAAATCACTAATGCTTAAATTTCACATTCATAAAATAGCATACAAGAGGACAACTGCAATAAGTGTTCTTACAAACTCTATCACTTAAAACATTAGAAATACCCAATGTCCTTCCAGTTTATCAACTTGTCCACTACAATAATGAATGTCTGCAAAATTATCTCTAAGACAATTGATTTTTATCTAAGAAACAAAAGAAATAAAAATACAAAGTTAATGTCAAAATAATTTTTAATACACACTCCAAGGAGGAGCAAGATAAAGTAAGACACAGAAAAAATGACAATCCGTTGTGGCTTTAATGACCAAAAGTTCGTTAACAGAATATCCAACATAGGAACGAAAGATAGTTGAAATCCACATAAGACAAGTACTATATATTTAATAAATGAATGAATGTGATTGATGGTATAATACTTATATGCATTGACTAGTCACAATGGTTGAACAGTCATGTCCATTAGTTAGGTCATGTCCCTTGGTTTTATTATTATTATTTAATGTTTATTTATATATTTTATGTTCCTTACATTGTCTATCCCTTCAAAGATGTTTTGTCTTCAAAGCATTTTATGCAAAAGCCTATGTCTTTGTTCTACCTGCAAATGCCTTGTCATAATTCTTCATTTTTTAAGGTTGAAGACACGAAACGATATGATCTTCAAAGCGCTGAACAGAATTGTCAAATTGTTAAAGGGTCAGACCACCCTAATCCTATCCTCTATGGAGCTATGTGTTTATAGGATTCCTGGAAAGAACCTTTTGTATTGTGATTCCCAAGATGACTTATACTTTGAGATAAAATGATACTAGATATAATATTCTTCAAAATGCAATTCAAATATGGTTTTTGTTCAGAGCGATGCTGATATGTTGGTTAGTAAGTTAAGGTGCCGGCTCTTGTAATTAGGATGTCAATAAGGTGTCTTTGTAACATGATCTTTCCTTGTCATAGTTTTATAATTTTCTTGATTCACCTTGGATATTAAATCTTCTTCACCACTGAATTTCTATTAGTAGAGACACTTGGATTTGCTAGGGATTTTGCCTCAATCATTTGTATTTTGACCTCCGAAGATATCCTTAATTCAACTGAATCAGTGATTGTTTCCTTGTTGATCAGAGCCTCTTCACTGGTAAGTTGCTCTAGCTTTTCCTGTTGCAACTTCTTTTCATTTTTATACTTCTTTATTTGTGCAATCAAGCTTTGACTATGATTCTTGAGG
>ML811983.1:116446-132439 GCA_009831015.1 Picea engelmannii
AGTAATCATAGTAGGCCTCAACTGCACACCAAATAATCCCACCAGCAACTTGCGAAGCCAAAGAGCCTCACAACTGGCCTGACTGGTAGAGCCATATACTCAGCCTCTGCAGAACTCAAAAAAACTGACTTTTGCTTCCGACTGAACCAAGACACCACTACTGAGCCCAATCCGAAACAACATCCAGAAGTACTCTTCCTGTCACTGACACATCCTGCCTAATTTGAATCTGTATAGCCCACCAATCGAACTCCATCCCTTCTCAGATAGTCCAGACCATAATCCACTGTACCACAAAGATACCTGAGCACATGTTTTGTTGCCACCCAATGCACTCTCCTAGGCTCCACCATGAACTAACTAAGAGTGTTGACAGCAAAACAAATATCTGGCCTGCTATTGACCAAATACATAAATGAACCGATCAACTGACGATATAAAGTGGAATCAACCAACTGTGACTCAGAAGCATGAAGCTTCTTCCAGTTAGTAATCATGGGTGTGGTCATGGGCCTACAATCCTCCATCTGGAATCTCCTCAGAATGTCACAAACACACTTCCCCTTGTTGATATTATGGTAGCTGCGAGAGGTATTTACCTCCACGTGTAAACCTGACGAGGATAGAATACTCCGGGAAGCAAGAAGAAACCCTAATGAGTTAGCTAATAACCCTAGAAGACTTGTCGGCTCAAGAAGACAATTTATATTAGGTTATTAGCCTCCAAGAGAAGAAGTCGACCAAAAATAATAATATATACTAAACAGACAGATACCTAGAATGAGAAGTTAGCCCAGGCAGTTAGCCAGAATTAGTATAAATACAGGAGGCCAGTTCTCATTCTGGTAGGCAGTCTCCGAATTGCAGAGCAGCAACTTGTGTGCACTACAATGCCCAGTTTTGTGCGCAGGTTTGAGGAGAGTTGTCGGTGCAGCTAGCAGTTACATTTTGGCTTAGAATATCTCTTGGCTAGGGTTTGGACTATCTGATCAACTCTTGTTGGTGCACTATCCTTGGGGAAAGGTGCACTACCTTTTGTTTGGCTATCTAGCCTAGGGTTTGTTTCCGAAGTGATTCTCTTTCAAGGTTAAGGTGCTCGGAGGGTGGCTTCGGCCTATGGTTGGGTGACAATAGAAATATTGTCAATGGTAAAACGAGCACATCCATTATATTCTAACACCACTGTCTCAGGAAGATGTGTCCAAGCTCCTGCCAAACCTCCAATCCCAAAAAGTAATGCATCAGTCCAATATCAGTCATCTCAAACTCTGAAGCAAGGCTCTCCTTGCAGCTAGTAATGAGCCTCTCTGCCCTTGTAATGAATAGATCATCAACATATAGCAAGAGTATGAGAGGATCCTCTCCAACCATAATGAAGTATAGGTTGGGATCCACCTCACTCTTCTCAAAGCCCAACTGCTGCAAGTAGGCATCAATCCTAGAATACCAAGCTCTGGGAGCTTGTTTCAACCCATGCAATGCCTTCTTCAGTGTGCAGACATGAGACTCTCTCCCATGCACCTCAAAGCCCAATGGTTGCTCAATGTACACCACCTGTATGAGACCATTCAGAAATGCGGTCTTCACATCCATCTGATGGATCTTCCAACCCATCTATGCTGCAATAGAGATCACTGACCTGATCCATGTATATCTAGCAACCGAGGCGAAGATCTCATCATAGTCAACTCCCTCAATCTGTGAAAACCCCCGAGCCACAAAACGAGCTTTGCACTTCTCAATGCTGCCATCAGCAAGATACTTGAGTTTATAGAGCCACTTGGAAGTCACCGCTGACTTCCCCTCAGGTCTAGGAACAATCTCCCAAACATCATTCTTCATGATGGAATTGCACTCTTCCATCATGGCATCTCTCCAAACCTGTCTACGAGCAACCTCCTCAAAAGTGGAAGGCTCAAACTCCCTAATGTTGCTCACCATCGCAATGTAGCTGCAAAATCTCTCGGGAGGTTTACTCTCCGTCACAGCCTTCCTGGGATTCCCCACTGAACCCTGTGCCTCCCTCAAAGCATCTTAAAGCCACTTGGGCTTCCTCCTCTCTGAAGTAGTGTCCCGTGGAGGGGACTCTCCCTACTCAACCCTATCACCTGAAGACTGTGAACCTGAAGTAGAATCTGGAAAACTCGATCATAAAACCTGTGGACCAGTAACCTATGATCCTGACATCTATGGCCCTGTAACCTGTGGACCATTTGTCACCCAAACTAGTGGTCCCGAACTCTATGTCACTTAAGTCTGCTGTGGACTCACCTGAATCTGAGGTGATGACTGCTCACCCCTCTCAATCCCTCGTGACTTCCTAAAGGCTCCATCCTCCTCAAATCTCACATCCCTTCACAATATTGTCTTCCTCATGGAAGAGATGTATATACGGAAAGCCTTTGAAGTCTCGCTATACCCAACAAAGATCCCCCTCTCTATCGTGGGTTCTAGCTTTATCTTCTTCTCAAAAGGGACATGTGAATATGTAAGGGACCCAAAAATCCTAAAGTGCCCAACATCAGGCTTCTTCCCAGAGAAAGCCTCCTCAGGAGTCTTGTCTCCCACTGCTCGGTGTGGACTTATGTTCTGCAGATAAACTGCAGTATAGCATACCTCAGCCCAAAGAAAAAGTGGCAGCCCCTGATCATACAACATGGCTCTCGCAGCCCCAACTATGGCCATGTTCTTCCTCTCAGCAACCCCATTCTGCTGTGGGTTGTAAGGAACAGTCAACTCTCTCCTGATGCGCTCTCCTGCACAGAATTCAATAAACTCCTTGGAGGTATACTCACCCCCGTTATCTGTCCTCAAAACCTTGATTTTCCTCCCAGTTTGGCTCTCCACAAGAGCTTTGAACTCTTGGAACCGATTGAAGACCTGTCCTTTGGTCTTCATGAAGAAAATCCCAGACTTCCGAGAGAATTCATCAATGAATATGACATAGTATAAACAACCAGTCAAAGATGCAGAAGACATCGGACCACATACGTCAGAATGAATAAGATCAAGTATATCTGCTACTCTGTTGTCACTACTTGGAAAACCAGTCTTGGTGTACTTTCCCAAAGCACACCCCTTGCACAACTTCTGGTGCTTTGTACTGAAATATGGAACTCCAGTCACAATCTCCCTCAGTGTCCTCAGAGCCCCATGATACAAATGGGCCATCCTCATATGCCATAGCTCACAAAGATCATTGTTGTTGGTAGAATGAAATAATGCACTCGCTGGCTAGAACATGAGCTTGTACAACTTCTCATGCCACATCCCAATCACTTTGGCCAAAGTGATACTGGACCCCTTGGGGAATAGAAGCACATGTCCATCACGGAACAACACCTCATAAACTCTCTCCTCAATGGCAAAAATTGAAATCAAGTTTTTCTTCAAGCTAGGAACATATAGGACCTCTCTCAACAACATGGGAGGTAGAGACTCCCTCTGAAATGATACTGTCTCACTACCAACTGCCTTGACCACCCGATCATCTCCAAGCACTACCTCAAGATCACTAATCTGAGTAAGATCTGTCAAATGCTCACAAACACCTATCATATGGCGGGAGGCACCACTGTCAATATACCACACACTGGAATGAGTGGTCCCAGTGGAAAGACATACTACTAAGGAAAACTCCTTATCAAACTTGGCGGAGAACTCCTCCACCGCTGTTGAAGTTGTTGTCTGCTTCTTCTTCTTGTTCGGACACTGTCATGCATAGTGCCCAAACTTGTGACATGCAAAGCACTTGACTTTGCTCATGTCCTTCTTGCCTTCACCCTTCAGTTTGTTTCCTCCTTTGGGACCCTTTTTGAATTTATTCTTGTTGTTGGCAACAAGAGCCACATTCTCCTCATCATGACCTGTGGATGAACTGCCATGCACATAACCTCTCTGGGTCTCCTCCTGAACAAAATCATCCAAAAGATGTTCCCACTTGGGAAGGTTCTGCCTAGCCATAATTCTCTCAACAAAAACATCCCATTGTTTGGAAACTCCATTCAATGTTGTCCTCACAAATTCACTGTCAGCAATGGCCTCCCCCACAGCTCCAAGTTCATCTCTCACCTGTGTCAACCTGGTAAGATATGTGACCACATTTTTAGCCCTGGTCATTTTAATGCTTTTCAATTTTTCTCTCAAAACCATATTTCAGTTCTCATTTGTACTCTGGTACAACTTCGTCAAGGACTCCCACATCTCATAAGCATTTGTTTTCCTTGTCACATGAGGAATCAAATGGCCCTTGATGGCATCAAGGATAATTCTCTTGGCCTTGATACTCTTCTTGGTGTATGCTGCTAGAAGAGTAGCATTTGTGGGTACATTCACAGGTTTTGTTGTGGACTTCTCAACAATATCCCATAAGTCACTTCCTTGCAATAGCAAGATCATCCTCTCCTTCCAAGCACTAAATTTTACTGCCACATCAAGTCTGTCCTCAACCCTCAAACCGGTAGCCATTGACCATTTTCTGCTGAAAATGAAAATTTCAATTTTTTGTCTGGTGAAGTGACTTCTATCCCCCTTTTCTGACTTGTTGATATAAATCTGCCTCTCTTTAACTCAGCTCTGATACCATGTAAAATTTCAGACCCCACCCAGTTTCAAGTCTCGCTGATTTTTATCAATGTTTAATGCCCAAACCCAGTTTAATGACAGCCAAATAAACTCAACATATAAAAAAATATTCAGAACTGAAACATGAGGATTATGAACAATCTTTTAATGCAGAAATAAAAACATATCAGCAGCACAATATTCAGAAAATTTTTGCACAAGAATTTTTGGTCTAACAGCAACTCTGGAAAAACCCACAAGGGGAAAACCAGTGAGAGAGGGAATTTTATTATATGAGGGCTTTAAAGAAAATTCTTTTACAGCAGATTTTATCTTCAAAAAATACACAAACTTCTCATAAATTCCTTCCTCAAAACTCCTTCAGAACAGCCACAAAAAGCTCCTTGATTTCTGTGTCAAAAATCCATACTGTTGTACAGCCTCCTCAGCATTAAATGTTGGACAGACTGTCTGAAATTTGTGCTCCCTTTTCTGAGTTTAACGTACGAAATTTACAAGAGTAATGTCACCTCGAAAACCGTGCCCTTTCCTTGGAAAATGTGCCCTTCAATCCTGAGCTATACAGACCTCAATTTACGTGCCAATTTCTGTATGGATTGTATGGATTTTCTCTACAGAAAAACGTGCCCACCAAGTACCTCGATTTGTGTGCAAGAAAATCAAATTTGGCAGCCTTGGGATGCGTGCCAAACTCCTTGAGAAATGCGTTGTTCCTCTCGATTTTTGTGCATATAAATGGTTGTACGGCCTCTAGAAATCCATACTATACGGCCTCTATTAAATGTTGTACCCTTGTCTCAATTTGCGTGCTATCTTGTTGCCTTTGAATGCGTGCTTAAGCTCTACAAATATGGCCTCCTTTCTCTAGCTCGACCTCCTTTATTCTTGCTCTCTCAAAAATGAAACAACAACCCAAGAATGGGTGCGCCCTCTACCCTAATCGACTTCATCAGGGAAGGTGAAGAGTCTCTCAATCCAACGTTGGAGATTGAATGAGATAAACGGTGGAAATAAAATCACTTAAGTTACCCACTTTCCCTAAGTCGAAAAGGTCACCTTTTAATTTATCTCTCACAAATTAAATGACTAGGGTCCACATTAGGCACTTTATCACCCCTTAGGCGCCTAGGTGATGAGAAACACTTGCCTAGGTACTTTTTAATTATTTTAACAGTTCCCACAGCGGATCCTGTTGCTTTGGATTTGCATGAGGTCAAAGAGGCCAAGGCTCAGAGGATTATTCTGGATGGGGTGAAGGATCACCTTATCCCACATTTCGCTGAGAAGAAGACAACTAAGGAGATGTGGGATGCACTTAAGAACTTATTTGAGGCGAAGAATGAGAACCGGAAGATGGCCTTGAAGGCTAAGTTGCATGATATTAAGATGGGTAAGGAGGAGAGTGTTTCTTCTTATCTTACCCAGGTAGCTCAAGTGAAAGATGAGTCGGTTGTTGTTGGAGAGGTCATATCGAATTCAGAGTTGGTGTGGATATCCTTGAAAGGCTTCACCAAAGAATGGGAAGCCTTCGTGAAGTGTGTGGTGGGTTGTGAGCATCTTCCAGATTGGAGCAGACTATGGGATGATTTCACTCAGGAGGAGATCCGAGAAGGATCTCAGAGCAGTGGACAGAAGACAGATGGAGCTGATGAGAATGTTGCTCTTGCTGCAAAGAGCAAGAAGAAAGGAAGTTTCAGGAGGGACTTGAGTAAAGTCAGATGTTACTATTGTAACCAATTGGGGCACCTTGCTTCTCATTGTTTTGAGAGGAAGAAGAAGGAACTAGAGGGGCCCGAGATAGTTGCTACAGCAGCCATGGAGGAATTTGCTTCCAAGTACAACAGGGAATTTTCTTTGGTTACCCTAGTTTCCAGTGTCAGTAGCAGAGGATTTGAAGGTGATATCAGAAGGATTGTGGATAGTGGAGCCTCTTGCCACATGACGGGAATATGGCGAGTATTCCTAAATATCACAAAGACAGGTCATGACCGACAGGTGGTAAATGAAGGTGGTATGGCGCGAGTTGTACGTGGAGTTGGAAGAGTTAGATTCCAACTCAAGTATGGAGGATTCTTGGAGCTTGATGGAGTTCTCTTTGTTCCAAGGTTGAGCGTTAACTTGCTCTCAGTCTCAGCCTTGGAGGATGTAGGATATTGTACATTGTTCAAGAGGGAACATGTCTTTATCTACAGGGAGGGAGCAGACCCGGTGGAACTGCAATTGATCAGTGATCAGGTGAACAGGTTGTATATGTTGCGAGGACAGCCTTCAGTGTATGATTCAGCGTCGGATGAGGAGCATGAGGAGGCTCCTGAGACTGCGGTGGGCCTAAGGATTAAGTCTTACATTCCGAGAGAAGAGAGCAAGTATCTTCTGAGAACTGGCAGGAGGCTCAGGCAGTGTGGACGAACCAATGCTCAGGATGGAGTGGATTCTCCAAGGAGCTCAGGGTTCCGGGTAGCTGTTGAGAGAATATCTTCTAGTTCGAGTTATGTGCAGGTATTGAGGATAACTCCAGGGTCAGAGGGAGCTCCTACAGAGCACAGTGTGATGGGACCAGTTGATGGAGATGGCAACGAGTACATCCCTCGCTAAGAGGGAGTGTTAGCTTTTTAGCATGGGAGGTACTCCGCATGTTTTGTCTTTTATACGGATGTAACCTTATGTTGACACTACTAGGCACTTAACTTTGTAATGGGTTTTTATAAAGTTGTAAAGTGGTTCTTTTATTAAAGTGACTTTTTAATAAAGTGTACCTTCTAATTTTAAAGTGACTTTATTTCATAAAGTGCACTTATGTAATAAAGTGAAATGTACTTTAATATTTTAAGTGATTCATTTTGGAGAGAATGAATCATGACCCTTATCTTGAAAAGGCAAGATTAGATCTTGGCCTTTGGATTTAGGGTTGGGGAAGGTGAAAAGACACTTTGGAGGGAAAAGATCATTTTCAGATTTATAAAAGAATGCATTGGATGGTGTGCAAGACACAAGAGGAGATTCAGAGAGAATTTTTGAGTAAGCTTGAGAGAGGAAAGAGGGCATGTTTTCCAAGAGCTAGGGCACAAATCCCAAGGAGGAATTTATGTTTTGGTGCTGAGTTGATTTTCTGTTGTTGGAGGTCGTACTATTCAGATCCATACAGTCCGTACAGCAAGAGGAAAAGGGCACGGAAATCGAGGCAGGCTAGGCACGGATTACAAGGCTATTTTTGTTGTTGTTGGGCCATACAGAAGAGTCCGTACAGCAGACTGTTTGCACGATTTTCATGGTGCAGCAATTCTGGGTGGGCCATACAGCAGTACAGACTTGGCACGAAAATCGAGGCAGATGGGTGGGACAGTTTGGGTGCTGTAAGTGGTTTTTTTATTGGCTGGAAATGTGTTATTGGTGCTGTTATGTACTTTCCTGAAGCTGAATAATAAGATCTCTTTCTCTCTCTTTGGGTTTCCCCACCTTGGGGTTTTCCCTGGCTTTTGCCTAAATTTCTGAGTTATTCATGGGTGATTGAATGCTATTCATTGTATTTATTTCCTCTGCATGTTTACTTAGCAATGTGTATTTCTACTTATGGAAATTTTTGAATCTGGGTTTTAGACATTTCAGAGTTCATGCAAGACAGTTATCTCTAGGTTGCTAAGTGAATGACAGAATATTAGCTTGCTGATTTTTGTCATTAAAATCTACAGTGATTATGTCCTTAATATATTTGACGTGTGATATATTAGCATTTCGGTAATATATTGACCATATAACCTTAAAGCATTTATTGACACCACTTTTCACAAGTATTGTGATTTATGCTAGCAGTGGCAGCTTGATTCTTTAATTAATTTGACTGGCAATATATCAACCATATAACCTTAAAGTGTTTATTCAGACCTCTTCACAAGAATTGTGACTTATGCGAGTGGTGGTGGGTTCTTTAATTAATTTGACCAGTTGAACTCCAGTGTAAGGTCGTGATTATTAGAATGGGCAAATCCCTTCCATCACAAATTCCTGTGGCATGCTTACCTGTTTAAGACAAAAAAAAATTGTCGGAACCAGTGTTCTAAAGTAAAGATAGCATTTTTTAATGTTAATGCACTGGCATTGTAGCATGGGTAGCTCTGGACACCACAATATCAACTGTATGGTGTGATTCTTAGTTCCAGAAACAATCGATTATTTACATCACTTGGCAATTTTAACAATGACAGTTGCTATTTTGACTGCTTTAATATATAGTTTTATTTGCTTTAACCAGTCTGCAGATTTTTCCAATACCAAGAATTTCAAAATGGCAGCTCTACCTCTACATATTTAGTGATTCCTCACTAATTAATACTAATATTTTTTGGTTTTTGAAATGTGCACTCTGACTTGAATGCTTTCTTTAAAGGGACTTTCAGAATTGTTAATTGTGGCAAAAGGCCGGTTTGTGGTCAAAGACCTGAGGATCACAGAAACTCTAATAATGTGCAGCCAAGGGCCAGATCAGCAGAGGTGCCTGATAAAAAGCTCTAATACCAATGGAATGAACAGTAGTTCATTAATGGAATATCCAACATAGGAATGATAGATAGTTGAAATCCATAGAGGACACATAATATGTATTTAATAAGTGAATGAATGAGATTGATGAATTACAAAGCCATGTGACAGTGTACTTATACCCATTGACTAGTCACAAAGATTGAACAGTCATGTCCCTTTGTTAGGTCATGTCCCTTAGTTTTTTTTGTTATTATTATTATTATTACTATTATTATTATTATACGCATTACCAGTCATGATGGTTGAATGATCATGTCCCTTAGTTTTGCAATTATTTTTGTTATTATTTAATGTCTATTTATATACTTTATGTTCATTACAATGGCAGAAGAACAAAATAAGAACCAGGCACTTGAATAAGTGAAATATCGGTAGTTCCTCCTCAAAATGGACTAATGCTTTTTTTGAAGTATCTTCTTGGCAGATCAGACAGGTGTATATGAGAAGCTGGCAAATAATGCAACATTCGGATGTTTTGAATATCTGTATCAAAAGACACAGCCATTATCTCATCAGTCACCAGAGCTTACTGGCCTAATATTTCTTTGTTTCTCTTGGTGCCCTAGGCACTCCTTTTTTTCTTTTATTAATTTATGTATTTTCAATTCCCAATTGATGTATTTTCGCCATTTAGGGGCATTAATTTCATTTCATTTCTTAACAATGCCAGAAACATCTAGATTTATGTAATAACCTTTTTTATACATGACTGCATGTTTTTAAGAAAGGATATAACTTCAGAAATTTATAGTACCATAGACACCAGTTAAAAGTAATACCAAGTCTAAGTGGGACTGAAAGGATGCCAGCACATCAAGAAATTCAGATAGATTCTCCAACAGATTCACATCATAAACACAATCAAATGGTTGAACCATAGCCTGCACCAAACAACAGAAATGCCAGTTAATGAGAAAATACACAAGAACTTATTATATGTCTCGAAGGCCAACCATCAATCATCTTCATTTAGCAACACTTACCCTGACTGAAAAGTCAAGATTGGAGCTCTGCGGAAGCATCTCAATTTCAATTCTCACAAATTGTTTATATGAGTTACTGGAGGGAACTTCTGAAGTTGCAAAACCATCAGACCCCACATTGTCCTGCTTCAAACTTATACAAGATTCAGAACCCTTGCATGTAGGCACCACTTAGAAAACAACCTACATTAGCAATCCCTTGGAATCTATTGACACATATAAATAGTGACAGGCCATATTATAACATAAAAATATCTTCAACTCAGAAAAAGTAAACATATGTGCATACCTTATTTCTTAGAACACATGAGAATGGAAGATAATCGCTAAAAGGGTTAACCACCTCCAAAGAATTTAGGATGATGGAGACACTTGCAGAATCTTGCCAAAAATTGGAATTCATGTTTGCCCCATGGATAGTCATACAAATTATTGCCACCTTTTTCCTCCTAAAATAGAGTGTCATAAAAATTTATACAAAGTTAAGGAAGTATAAGCAGTTTCGCAATCGATAATCCGCAATTATACTAAGAAAAATGTAAATCAATAAATTGAATAGATAAAAAGGGTCAATAATGACCATCAAAAGACTACAAAAATAAATAGGACAACAGTTAGTTGTATGAAATAAGAAAACATTAAAGTGCATCCAGAGAAAGACGATAAGAGAGAGAGGTTACTTTCTCAAGATAAGTCTAAATGGCATTGAGAGCACAATCCAACCAAAGTTACAACATTCAATGACAATGAGAAAGAGTTAATCAGAAATCATATAGTGGTCATGACTTGAATAAGAGAAAAGAAATAACCGATTACAACATTATACATAGAGCACAAAAATTATTGATAAGCTTTGCATTCAACTCATAATCGATACAGTATGTACATGTGACCAACATAGATGACGGTGATGCATGATATACAATGTGTTATCACATATAGTTGTCAAGGGCGGCAGGTCATCCAAGTTGTTCGGGGAAATAAGCTTCGGGAGTTTCGAAGTGAGAAGTGTGTGGAATCCCAAAGTGTCGAATCCCGAACTCCCGAAATAATCTGAGCCATCAAAAGCTGAGGACTCGTGGAGGCAGATCCCTCGCTTCGGAGTTCGGCGCTCCAGAGAATTGTGGGAGTTAAACATTGCAAAGTCCCGAAGCCCCGAAGTGAATCTGAGTCGTTGATCAGCAAGAGCCACGTATCGTCAGATCCATAGCTCCGAATAAAAGAACAGAAGGTAAGCGAGATTTGAGTTTTGATTTTCTTGGAGCCCGGAGGCCCGAAGCAGATCTCAGCCGTCAATTTGAAAAGGGAAGAACTGATCCATCGATCTAAAAGGCACCAGAGCTGAGTCGTTGATCAGGAAGCCTCATCTCAGATCACAAGATCAATGGTCGCGCTCCATTGCAGGGTCGGAAGGTGCGCACGTTTTAAAATCTTAGGGGCGGGCTACAATCGGAACCGTGGTTTTTAAAAAGGGACGCGTGGCGGTTCATGGTGAATTGCGGGGACAAAAGCGGTTTTCTTTCAGACCACCCTTGGTAGCGCCCGCAATCGCGCAATTGCGTAGGGTCATGGCCCTAGGTCACATTGAAGATGGAGCGATGGAGAGGAGTTGCGCCAAAGGCCGAAAGCACCCGTATTTGGTCACAGAAGAAGATCTTCTTGGCCTCGAGGTGTCGGGATTGACTCGAAGAAGTCGTAGGCACCGCCTGAAACATTCATGGGTGTCAGGCCTCATCCTAATCCCGACGAACGTAGTTATTGAAGATTGGGGCGGTAGTTGAGACCTTGTCTCACCCAATAAATGAAAAACATGCAGAGAGCGGTCATAAAGGCAGACTATCAATCCGAAGCTTCCTTATGGACAAATTTTCCTGTAAAGCACATAACTGCGCCTGGCTCGCATCTGACATGAGGAGGCCTGCACAATCTAACAGAGCAGGTGTCGACTGAAAGCGTTAATGCAGTGGTCCAATCACACTCCTGGTGGTTGCATCATTTCTGAGTATATATAGGCAGTTTTAGTATTTTGTTATGGTCGATGGTTGAGCTAGGATCCCTTATTGTAATATTTTGATGAAGAACATTGGTTCTCTGGTTATGTAACTTGATTTGAGACTTCTTGATTAATCTAAGTCAGCTTTCTTCTTCCATCTTATTTGCCTCTAATACGGAGAGAGTTCATGATGGACTGATTCACATGGATTGTTGTAACTGTATTATGATGAATGTTTGATTATAGTGTTGTTATAATGTCTTTCAGTTTCCTTGAAAATTTGAATTCAAGAGAATCTTGTGTTTGAGTTTTTTCCTCCTTAGGCTGTTGGAAGACATGATGTCCATAGAAGACCTCTACACTTTCTCACCAAAGTCTTCCTCCTATTCACCTTTACTCCAACTTACTGACTAAAGTTGATACAAGACCTCAATTGCTTGTGCATGCTAGCCCAGATTTTCTGAGTTGGAACGTTATTATCTCGAGTCTTATCCATTTGACCCCCTTAAAACTCATTTACATTTACTGTATAAACTGATGGGTACTAGGCTTATCCTCATTACAGTCTGAGGGTGATTCCTAGTGCTAACACAATGAGAACCCCTCTACTTGTGATGATAACTCGAATCAAGATAGGGGGGCGTCCTTACACAAAGGATCACATACACTAGTTAGGGGACAAAACAGTTCACTCCACTAATTAGGACTCCCTGACTAGGACATCCTGGTGACATCTCTTCTTAATCTCATCATGACTTAACTCACAACCCACATTATAACACATATCGTCTTAAAATAATAATACGACTTCCAAAATAAGGATTCCATTGACCACATGAGATAGAGACAAAACTACCCCCTTTATTGCTATGGAGCACCCTTGTTCAATTCTTGAACATTGTTGTCATCCATCGATAATGTCTCTATTTTATTTGTTAATGTTGGAACCATGGCTCCACTTAAACTCATCCACATTTTCTTCTATAGTTTATCATTGGGATCAGCATCAGTCCTCTTCCTATGAAGTCACATGCATTCATCGTTTTCCAATCATTTCTCGATTTCCTCAAATGTTAGTTGTTGGAATTTACTCCATTGGAACTAGACATTATTACTAACTAATGCATTCAAAAGGCGACTAGGTTCAACAAAGTCCTTCATGTATCCTTTATAGTACCTAACTAGTCTCGAAA
Organism: Picea engelmannii; assembly: GCA_009831015.1. Classification (NCBI taxonomy): domain Eukaryota; kingdom Viridiplantae; phylum Streptophyta; class Pinopsida; order Pinales; family Pinaceae; genus Picea; species Picea engelmannii. The sequence continues at coordinate 129,739 of ML811983.1, forward strand.
AGGTTTTAACATCACTAACAATCCACACCCTATTACACCCCAAATTCTCTGCAATGTACCCTACATTTTTTCATGAGATGTGACCACTTTGATGAGCCCAAAGTCTGATGATTTCTTTGTAAGTGGCCATGATGGGATGACCTGATCTACAAGTGTTGGTTAGAGGTTGCCCAGATCAACTCAGGTGGATGGTCATGGCATGTCCTTTTGGGTCCCCATTCTCAAGGTGCTTGGTTTTATTGCACTAGCCTGTTGCTGCCTTATACACACCTCAGGTCATGAGGAAGAAATCTTCAATCCACTGGGTGTGTCTTTGGAGGCAAGCCTCAAGTCAAGATATTATCACTCAACACTGAACTCCTCCGTCTAGGCCAACTCCTAGCGAAGCCAAGGGGTGTGGTCCCTAAGAAAATAACTAAGGCTGAGTAAGCTAAGTACAAAAGGAAATTGAGACAAAAGAAAAAGCAACTACTCTAGCAACATATGTGACACAAATAATAGAAATTGCTTATGATAAGGATATAAGACAACTAAAGCATTTCGCCATAAAAGATATATACTGCAAGCAAATGTTAGTGCTTGAAATGAAATGACAATAAGCAACAACAAATATAGACCAGTGACAATAATGTGAAAGTTGTTGCAAGCTGTAAAATGTTGTTGTAGGATGATGCGTTGCAATGCTCTTGACAATTTTATGAAGTGGCTTGATGAATTGCAAGACCACTTATAAGTGCAAAGTATGTGCAAGTGATTGCAATAAAAGAAATCTAATCCAAAGTTTGGCCATGTAGAGGTTATCCCTCAATTGGGTACTGTTATCCATCAAAGTTGCACTAGGATGGACTTCCAGCGAGCCGCCAAAGATTGAACATTTTATGTTCAAAATTCAGAGTTCAGAAGTTCAGTCGGTCAATAAGACCAACTTTTTCACATTTTCCATACAAATTGTAATAAGAGATGTTGGATGTTGCATGATGAACTTGTAAAAGGTCTTAGCCACCTTCGACTTAGGCATGAGTTGTTACTCTAGAGTAATTTTTTTTGTCGTTTAAAGGCAATTTATAATTTATGAGTTTTTTCACTCAATTCTCCAAAGTTGGAGTATATACTCATGGTTAGGCCTTAGCATGGATCTAAGCCTAGTGTCTAATGTATATTACCATGTTAAACATACTCCTAAAGTCTTATGAAAATGTGCTAAGTCCCCCTTAAGAGTCTTTAATTTTTTCAGTTAATTAAAAATTTCCGTTTTTAATTTTTAATTAAAAAGTAAAGTTGTAATAAAAAAGTGGTACTAAGAGTTTTTTTATGCCTTGGGGGTGCTCAGTTTTGGACCTAGAGCATCCACATTACCTAAGTACCCACTTTGGTGAGTAAAATTAGTGATTTTAATCACTAAAAAGACAATTTTACTCAAAAACCCCAAAAAAGACATAACAAATCAAAGAAAATCAGCAAATGCTAAATTTTGGGAAACATGTTTAAACATGTTTTAGGTGGAATAAATCATAAAGGGCTATGTGGCAGCCACAAGAAGTAAGTAAGAGGTGAATTACATTGATTGGGTAATATTTGTTGGAGTTATTGAGTGTGGGCCAAGAAGAGGTGCACCCTCCTTGAGAGAGGTGGCACACCCATATGTAAACTCACCAACTTTTTGAGAGGTGGTGACTCCTTCTCCACCTAATCCCCTTGTCTGGTGATTTGTGAGAGCTTTGGGAGAGGCAGCTGCCCCTCATCCCACACTTGACATTGCTTTACTCTCCAAGTGGTGCGCCCCCCTTCACCAAGTGGTGCACCCTCCTCCTTTGGCATCTTTCCCTCTTGGCTATATATTGGAGAACTCTTCCCATTGCAAACTAGTTGGAGCATTTGGAAGGATTGTATTGTAATATCATTTGTACTATCAATACTTTTGGAATAAAAGGCTTTGGAGGCTAATTTTTGGTGATCAAACTTCATGTGCGGATCTCATTTGTCAATGGTGTGCTAATTGGTGAGGTAATGTGCTTTGTTTTTCTTGCTTAATTGTTAGATTGTAGCCTTCAAGTGGAGTTATCTCCAAGAAGGGTAAGATTAGAAGAGCTAGGTTGCTTTATAATCTTGTTGTTTCTTGTATATCAATATTTTATGTTGCATACTCATTTCGGTTAATGTTTATGCTTTCTTAAGATTTTTTATGCAAGTAGCATTATTCTACTAATAGTTCTTTGGCAAGAAATATCTAAGTGCCAAGAATCTCATAACTTAAAGAGAAGGATAGGCATTGTTGCACTCTCTTCTCCTTCAAACATTCAAGAAAGACAAAGAGACCCTCTTTGATTCATCAAGAAGACCCCACATTGCCCAAGGTTCCAAGGCTTTGAATATCTTCCTCTTTCTCTTTCTCAATATAATATTATTTCTTTGGTTACCTTAAGATCATATATACAAGTTATTTGAATCTGATTTAAAGTCTAAAGATATCTAAATTCAATTTTGCATATATAGGAAAAGCTAGATCTACTTTTGCATCCAAAAGTTTCATTTAAAAGCATAAGATCTATACTAGAAAAGGCTAGTTTTATCAAGTTTTGCTTCTAAATTTTAGAGGGATAAAAGTAGTTTCTTTTTCTAAGTGCTTCATATAAATATTGGGCAATTTAGTGCTTATAGTTTGTTGCCTTTAAACAGCAGCAAAAGATCCCAAGGAAGCAAG
>ML811984.1:0-23479 GCA_009831015.1 Picea engelmannii
GTCACATCTCTTCTCAGAGATAAGCTGCCACCATTCTAGCGAGTCTTTCACTCTATATTTTTACAGTCTCTGTACATTTCTCTGATTAATAGAAATCGTGTATTACTGTATATTTGTGTTTATGGTTGCATCTCTGATACATTTCTGTTATATTATTGAATATCTGCAATATCTCTGTGCAATTATTTATTATATCTCTGCTCTCATTTCGTGCCGAAAATAATCCGGATCACAAGGTGGCTCTTGGACCAGAGGGGGCTCCCTCAAAGACAAATAAGAATTGGTCACTCACTGTCACTAAGGGACAACTCACATCATTAATCATAGATATTGGATTTGAATGATAAACAATATAAATAGGGTAGACATGGTTGAGGATAAGAATAACAACAGACTTGAATAAAAAGGCAGTAACTTCATATATCAGAGGCCTAATTCACTCGGCGTGAAGTCTCATTCAACAAAACACAATTGTTGATAATGCTAGATGGAGAAAAAAAGAGGAACATTAAATCTCAGGCCTAACAAAGAATAACGAAGTCTTTGCAGATCTGAGATGAAGAATGATTTAGCTCGGCATTTAAATCATGAATCCAACAAAGAAATATCAATTGCATGAGTTGAGCACAGTCAGTGAATTCAACAAATAAACACTTAATTAAATAATTTGCAGATGTAAAAACATACATGACAGTATATGTAGTACCAAATTTCCATCTTAAGAACCTGCAAACTTGTTACAAATTACATAAATAGAACGAAGAACATAGATGAAAATAAGAGAAAGCTTAACACAGGGAATAGAAAAAAAAACACAAGGCTTTGTTGAGGATTGAGCCATGAGCCCATGAATTAATCCTTTATGTCTGGAAAAATTGTAATTGCCCCATGGGCTTCATAACAGAGAACACAGTCTAATTGCCTCTATTTCCTAACCTACTCCCCCTAACTCAGTATTTAGTTGTTTCTTTTATAATCTCTAAATGTTGAGTAATATATGCCTCCAAACCTATAAATAGTTGCCCAATTGCTGGCTTGAAATCTGGAACAGATTTTCCAAAATAAAATTATGGTCGAAGATGATTCTGGAGCTCTTGACACCTAAACTCCATGTGTTGTCCCATTCCTCTAAAAAATATGACTGTTGTTGCTATGATTAAATCTTTAATATCTTCTAATTTGTTCAACAATCTGACAATTGTCTTTTCAGGTTTGACTAAAAACTTGATTTATATATTTATCTAATAAATACTAAGAGGGTGTGGATGTGATCATTCGACTAGGTGCACTTAATACCCAAATATGATTGGGACAATGTTTCTCTTGGACTATATGGGTCATAAGTTTGAGACTTATAATCCAAGTCACTTAGCATCAAATACACTTGGTCCCTCTTGCATTTCTTTGAGGTTTTTCTTGAAGGATTAACTGAACTAGGCTTCTTTGTTGCAATAGATTGTTTCTTCCTTGTTTATTGCTAATTCTATGAAGTTCAATTTGTGAATGAAATTATGACTCCATTCTCTATGGATCCTTAATGGTTTTGTGTACATTGTTTCCTCACTGAATTGAATCAAAGCCACAAGAGCATTCAATTTTTCTTCAACACTTAGATCTGCATATTCTCCTTCCATATCTAACAGGCCCACTAGCCTTAAAATATAAATAAAATGACCAACATGATAATCACCAGTAAATTTGACCTATGTTTTCTCATGAAAGCATTTGTGTCATCGCCAACAATTTTTTGTCCGCTTCCTCTTAAACCTTACTAATTAGTTTTTTCTTTATTGTCTTCAAATTGGTGTTGTTGAAGCAAATTTTTGGTGATATATTATGTGGAAGAGAATATGAATCTAAATTACCCATAAGGAAGTCTATGTACTTGGGAAGTAGCTCTTCAAATTCATCAGAAATGAAAACATGCTTAATATACAATTTGATTTTTGCCTTTGGCACATTCATTCAGTTCATGTGCGTTCCATTTGTTGGGTGTTTTACCAATTCGGTTGCACACGAAATCTAGTCGTATACCCTTGAGAAGAAAGGAAAAATCTCTCAAACCCTTCACAATTTTGAAAATCTACTCTTGTCACCTAATTGGGGCCATCCTGCAAAAAACCCATGTTGTGGAATTTTGAAATTCTACTTCTTTTGCCTAAAAAACATTCCAGAAGTTGACGGTCCAGAAATTGTTAGGCAACAGCCATGCCAAGGCTACCAGGAGTAGTTGTGCTCACATGACATAAGGATCCAGAAACCTTGAACATTTTCTTAGCTAATTCTTATGGATTTGTGTCTTCCAATGTACCTATGACCTTTCCATCCTTGAAGAAGACGAAATATGGCATTGTCGATACTGAGAATACCCCCAAAATATTTGATTATTGTTTAGCTTCAACCCTAAGAAATTTAGCATAAGGGGTATCTATTCAGGGATGGGAGAAAACTCGATCCATCTGCTTGTATGTCTGGCACTAATCTGCCAAAAAAAAATGCAACATGGCATGCCCTAAAGAAATTTTTCCTCCTCAACATGAAAGGTGTTCGATGTCATTGATTTGATCGTGCAATGTAGTGTCGACTCATTGATCCACATAGATACGAATATTCAATATTGAAAAGACCAGACCCAAATAATAGCGCGGAGGATGTATACACCTGCAACCTTGAAGAGTAACTTAGCACCTTCATTTTTTACTATCGAACTTTTGTACTTTAATTCCAAAATATAAACTACGATAGACTATGATTCCCACATGGGAAACGTTAAACCTTGGATAAAGACCAACATCATATTTTAATGTCTTCTTGTAGACATAGATAATTCGATTAAATTGCTTCGCCCATCCTTTATTTGCAATCTTGGAATTATTAGCTAGTTGAGTTCAGGCATAACCCAAAGAATAAACAAAAGGGGAAGATGCACATGGGTGTGCCACCTGATTTACATAGCTTGTATTCTTTATTACAACATGGACTGACGACAGAGAGTTCTTGCATCTCCAGAAGGCAGTATGGAAACATACCGAAATGTCTGGGAAAAATAGTGAAGGTGCATGAGTATAAAACTTTGCATCCGATCTTACATGTGTGCAGATGATTGATGGACCATAGTAATTGTGGGGGGTCTCTCTGTGGTTTTGAAAACCATGGAGAGGGGGGGCAATCACCGTGTCGTCACCACGTCAATAGAGCTTAAACCTAGGTTAGGTTTCGAGGCCATTGTTACCTTATTTAAACTTTGTGCATATTTAGGGCCGCAATTTAATAGTAGTTGTATGATTTTCTTGTTAATCGGCCATCGAATATCCTTCTATAAGAGTCATTGGATCACCATTAGCATTCAACGCATAAGTGTTTACACATTTAAATTTGGGTATGTGATCAATACTTTGGGAGAAACTTATTATTCGACATTTTGGATATTTAAAGAAAAATGATGCCCATAACCACATAAATTTAGGTTATTATAATTTAAAATTTTAAGTCTTTAAAAAAATACCTATTTCAAATAATAATAATTGTTTTGGCTTTAACTTGACTCCATATAATAACATGATTGGTACATAATAACAAAGGCTTGGCAGTTGGCAAAGGGTCTATCTTAGCATTTTAATTATGGAGACAAAAGAACAATAGAAAAAGAAAGTTTGGCTCAACAAAAACTCAAAGGATAAGGGTTGAGTGCAAAGGCTTTTTAACTAAGGATTGGAGTTCTAGATTATACGAGATAGGCAGGTCATTGCAAATTTTAAAAATTTGGCAATGTGAATTCATGTTACAACATAGGCTCCATCTAGGGATGGCATCTCCCTGTGAGACATCAAAGAACTGCAGACCAAGTGCCTTCACTGTTTCTTGAAAACTTGTCTTTTACCATTACTTCAATCCTCAGAACCCTATAAATGCCCCAAAGTTACTCTGAAACTTTTCTCCTCTGTTCTAAATCCATGATTATTCTCATTTGAAACAAACTTAACAAAAATGTAAACTAAAATCAAAACTTGATTGCAAACTATGAGCTGAAGAAATTGCTCTATTGTTGAATTGAAGCTATTGCAAACTAGAAACCAAATGCTCAAAACTTCTACACAAACTTGAAATTGAAGTAAATGCTCAATAGAGGAGCTTATTTATGTTCAAGCATTCTATTCTAATCAACTCATTCATCTTGGTCAGGTAACATGATATTTACAGTGATACCAAGCAAACATCTCACTTCTTTAATGATTCATTCCTTCACTTTTTATAATCAACATGTAGAATAGTATGAATAACAAAGAATCCACATACAACTTGAATCCATACTTATAGTGACAGAATGCTGACAAATTCACAACACCTGATGACTCCAAATAAAATGCTAGGGGATCTTGAAGACTATGAAGGACTACCTCCTGATTACCCATAAGGTTGACATTATTATCCAAATATTTGATTGCACTTCCTGCTTGCTTGATGAAGTATGATTGAGCCACCTATACGTTTTCTATTTCTTTTTTTTTCAAGATCACCAAGCTCTAGGTCCTTAAGAATCAAAGGCAACAATATATCTATTTGTGACTCATCATCACAAAACTCATACACATCATAAATTGGTCCAGTGGTGTATACTTTTGCATATGCTGACATAGAAATGTGTTCTTCCTCATTGAAAACCATACAAGAGTCATGCTCTTGACTTTCCTGAAATAGCTCTTGAAAAAAAAATCCTTCACGAAAATCTAGATCAACAATTTTCTCAATCAAATATTGTTCTTTATCTTTACAAACAAGTGTTTGTATATCTTCATGAAATTCAACTTAAATATCTTCATTTACATCATAAATTGTTGGATTACTAAATTTTTTTGAAGATGATAATTGTGAAATCTTCCCTTCTTGCTCTTGAATATTGGCATCATCAATAGATTTATCATCAGAGAGTTAAATATTTAGTATAGGCATTGATATTTCCTTAATTTGTCTTCTAAAAGATTGACATTCAACATCTCCAAAATGATAGGCTTCACATAATATTTTCTTTGAAATGTAATCATGAAGAAAGGATAATGGTAAACTAATGCTACTTAACTGATTTTGGTTTGTTTCAAGCATATCTTCATACTTTTGATAATGTATTGTTTGTAAAGCAAGGAGGAAACTTTCATTTCCAAATTCATTAGTACATACCAGATTTTTTGATGGCTCAACAATGATTTAAAATTCATGATGATCCTTCAAAATAGACCCCTCTATCTGTAGAATATATTCTTCATTTCGATGTGCAAGGATTTCTTCTTCATCCTTACTTCTATAATATTCTTGTTGCTCCAATTCTTGATCATATTTTTCATCATTAGATCCTTCTTTCTTGACATAAAAATCTCTTTAAAAAATTATACAAAAATCAATCTCCTAGTCACTAACATATTGTTGATTTTAAACTTGTATGTCTGCCATTTCCATTCCTTTGAAAGTGACTCCGCTCCTCTATATCCATATCTTCATTCTGTTTTTTACTTGGAAGCTTCCCATAAGCCCATAGATTGTTTTCAATCTCCTCGACATCAATAAACATTTGTTCCAAAGTTGGAGACTTTCTTTCTCTGAGATAAAATACCAAATCAGGATGATGTGCTTCGGCATAGTATACCATGGCAACAGCTTCAGAAGGATTAATCTCAACAGGAAAATTGCAATATAAACTCTAAAATCTTTTGTTGAACTTCATAACAATTTCATCATTCATTCTTCTTGTAGCATAAAACTCAGAAAGATATTGGTGATGGGATTTTCTCTCAACCCATTTGTGCAAGAAAACATCATGGAAATCAGTCCAATAATTAATAGATTCAACCGGTAATTCCTTAAACCATCTTTTCCCTTCTCATACTAAAGACTGAGTGAACATCCTCATAAAGACATCCTCATGTTGAATATCAAAGCAATCTGTGAAATGTTCGAAGGTTGTCATGTGTTTTTTTGTTGTAACATCATCTTCTCCAATGAATATAGGAAGATATTTGAAACATTTGGGAGGTAAATCATGAAGAATAGATGGTAACTTAAGAGGTTTATATCTATTTATAGCCCATGGATGAATGATCACAAGGTATATTAGAGATTGAAGGAATTGGCATATTAATATTATCCTCAACTGGTTTACAAGAATGACTATGGTCTGGAAGAATAGGAGTTTGGAATTTTTTATCAAGAAAAATTTCAACAGACATTGATGCAAGAGGCTCATCACTTTTAAAGGGAAATAATGAATCATAATTTTTTGCTTGAGATGTGCCAAAGAAAATTGGGATTTCTTTTTCGAAGGCAAGAGATGAGGTTTTGAAGTTATGATATTCTGAATGTACAAAATAGTAGAAATATTTTTCCAAAATGTATAAGAAAGAGCAACAAATGAGCAAACTACAGATCTAAAATATCTTGAAAGAAACTTGCCATTTGGTACTTGCTCATTTTGCTATGACTCTTTATTTCTCTGTCAAAAGGTTGATCTTCCAGTTGAGTCTTGGAAATTTGATTGAAGTCACTATGGATTCTTCAAACCATGGAATCGTCAGGTGAAAAACTGAAACAACCTTTTTATGTCCAAATCTTGTTCACCTTCAAGAACCAGAATTGATCTTTGTCATACTCCTAGGGAAAATATTTTGAACCTTCGTTCCTCGGCAACGGTGCCAAAAAGAATGTTGTAACTTGAGATGGCTTCTAGTTGTTTAGAAACCATGCCAAGACATCTTTGAACCTACTTCAGGCTACAAGCTGGCTCTTGGACTAGAGGGGGCTCCCTCAAAGACAAATAAGAACTTCTCACTCACTGTCACTAAGCGACAACTCACATCATTAAGCATAGATACCAGATTTTAATGATAAACAATATAAATAAGGTAGACAAGGTTGAGGATAAGAATAACAACAGACTTGAATAAAAAGGCAGTAACTTCAAATATCAGAGGCCTAATACAATGGGCATGGAGTCTCATTCAACGGAGCACAATTGTTGATAATGATAGATGGAGGAAAAAAGTGGAACAGTAAATCTGAGGCCTAACAGAGAGTAAGGAAGTCTCTGCAGATCTGAGATGAAGAAGAATGATTTTTTTGGGCATTTAAATAATCAATCCAACAAAGAAAGATCAAGTGCATGCGCTGAGCACAGTCGGTGAATTCAAAAATAAACACTTAATTAAATAATCTGCAAATGTAAAAACATACATGACAGTAGATGTAGTACCAATTTTTCATCTTAAGAACCTGCAAACTTGTTGCAAATTACAGTAATAGAACAAAGAATAGAGATGAAAATAAGAGAAAGCTTAACACATAAAATAGAAAGAAAACACAAGGCTCTTCTGAGGATTGAGCCATGAGTGCATGAATTAATCCTTCATGTCTCAGAAAAATTACAATTTTCCCATCGGCTTCATAACAGAGAATACAATCTCACTACCTATATTTCCTAACCTACTCCCCCTAACTCAGTCTTTAGTTTTCTCTTTTATAATCTTTAAATGTTGAGTAACTAATGCCTCCAAACCTGTAAATAGTTCCCCAACTACTGCCTTGAAATCTAGAATAGATTTTCCAAAATAAAATTATGGTTGAAGATTATTGTGGAGCTCTTGACACCTCAACTCCATGTGTTGTCCCATTCCTCTGAAAAATAGGATTGTTGTTGCTATGATTAAATCTCCAATATCTTCTAATTTGTTCAACAATTTGTCAGTTGTCTTTTCAAGATTGACTGAAAACTTTATTTATGTATTTATCTAATAAATACTAAGAGGTTGTGGTTGTGATCATTCAACTAGGTGCACTTAATACCCAAATCTGATTGGGACAACGTTTCTCTGGGACAATATGGGTCATAAGTTTGAGACTTAGAATCCAAGTCACTTAGCATCAAATACATTTGGTCCCTCTTGCGTTTCTTTGAGGTTTTTCTTGAAGGATTAACTAAAATAGGCTTCTTTGTTGTAGTAGATTTTTTCTACCTTGTTTGTTGCTAATTCTATGAAGTTCAATTTGTGAATGAAACTATGATTCCATTCTCGATGGATCCTTAATGGTTATTTGTACATTGTTTCCAGAATTCACTAAATTGAATCAAAGCCGGCCACAAGAGCATTCAATTTTTCTTCAACACTTAGATCTACATATTCTCCTTCCATATCTAACAGGCTCACTGCCCTTCAAATATAAATAAAATGACCAACATGATAATCACGAATAAATTTGACCTTCATTTTCACCTGAAAGCATTTGCCTCATCGCCAACAATTTTTTGTCCACTTCCTCTTAAACCTTACTAATTAGTTTCTTCTTTATTGTCTTCAAACTGTTGTGTTGTTGAAGCAAACTTCTGGTGATACATTTTGTGGCAGAGAGTCTGAATATACAATACCCATAAGGACTTGGGAAGTAGTTCTTCAAATTCATCGGAAATGAAAACACACCTGATATACAATTTGATTTTCTCCTTGGCACTTTCATACAATTCCTGTGCATTCCATTTATTGGGTGTTTTACCAATTCAGTTGCACATGAAACCTAGGCGTATACCGTTGAGAAGAATGACAAAATATCTCAAAACCTTTACAATTTTGCAAATCTGCTTGGGTGTCGCCCAATTGGGGCCATCGTGCAAAAATCCCATGTTGTGTAATTTTTAAATTCTACTTCATTTACCTGGAAATCACGCTAGAAGTCGATTGTCCATAAACTGTTAAGCAACAGCCATGCCAAGGCTACTAGGAGTAGTTTCACTCACATGACTTGAGGATCCAAAAATCTTGGACATTTTATTGGCTAATTCTAATGGATTTTTGTCTTCCAATGTACCTACGACCTTACCGATATATGGCACTGTCGATACCGAGAATACCCCCAAAATATTTGATTATTGTTTAGCTTCAACCCTGAGAAATTTAGCATCAGGGATATCTCGACAGAGATGGGAGAAAACTCGATCCATATGCTTGTATGTCTGGCACTAATATGCCAAAACAATGCAACATGGAAGGCCCTAAATAAATGTTGCTTCATGAGCATGTATGGTATTCAATATCATTGATTTGATTGTGCATTGTAGTGTCAACTCATCGATCCACATAGATATGAATATTCAAGATTGAAAAGACCAGCCCCAAACAATAGCACAGAGGATATTTACACATGCAACCTTGAGTAACTTTTTTTTTTCCATGAAAAAAATTATCTCGATATTATATAAAGTATAAGATCATTTACAATGCAAGTCAATCGCCGAAATAGTGATGGTGCAGAGAACAGTGGTCGGCGCACCATAACAGAGACGATAAAAACCTATACAATAATCTCAAGAACAGTTCTGTAACAATGCAGGTCAACGGTCACAGCTATCCGGAGCAAAATCTGAAAGACTCAGTCAATACAAAACAGCAATGGACACCAGTCAATCGGTCTTCAATCAGTAGAATTCACAGTAGATACCATCAACGAAGGGAAGGACACCAGTCGATCGGTCAGTAGATGTTTAGAAAGGTGACAGGACTCTCGATCCCTCTATCATTGTGGAAGATCGAGAGTCTCCCAGCCTCTTCAATTAACGATCTCTTTGAGAGGGTGTCCGCCTCACGATTGTAAGCCCTGGGAATGTGCTGGAAGTTGATGTTTGTGAAACCTTTGGAGAGATCCCGAGCCTTTTGTTTCCAGCAATCGACGTGGACAGCATGGAGCTTGGCCTTTCGAGTAATCCAGTCAATGATGAGTCTCGAGTCACCGCGGACGAGCAAATGATCAATTGACCACAATGATGCAAGCCAGAGGGAAGCCCAAAGACCCATGAGCTCCACTTTTATGTTTGATCCCGGACCACAGTTGAGGAACCTTGAAGAGTAACTTAGCACCTTCGTTTTTAACTATCGAACTTTTGTACATTAATTCCAAAATATAAACCACGATAGAGTATGATTCCCACACGGGAAACGTTGAACTTGGGATAAAGACCAGCATCAGATTTTAATGTCTTCTTGTAGACATCAATAATTCGATTAAATTGCTTCTCCCATCCTTTATTTGCAATCTTGGAATTATTAACCAGTCAAGTTCGGTCATAACCCAAAGAATAAACAAAAGGAGAGAAGATGCACCAACTGCATACCAAAGAATAAACATAGGCCACATTTCCTGTAAACCATTTCCAATAATCGTCCCATTTTATGTGATGCAATGAGTATGCTACCTGATTTGTATAGATTGTATTCTTTTATTACAACATTAGTTGATGACAAAGAGTTCTTGCATCTCCAGAAGGTAGTATGGAAACAGACCCAAATATTTGGGAAAAATCGTGAAGGCGGTTGAGTATAAAAATTTGCATTTGATCTTACATGTGTGCAGTTGATCGCCGGACCATAGTGATTGTGGGGGATCTCTCTGTGGTTTTGAAAACCATGGAAAAGGGGGGGGCAATCATCTTGTCGCCGCCATATCAATAGAGCTTAAACCCAGGTTAGGTTTCGCGGCCACCCTAAACTTTGTGCATATTTAGGGCGCAATTTAATAACATTCGTCGGATTTCCTTTGTCATCGGCCATTGAATCTCCTTCTATAAGAGTCGTTGTATCTCCATTACCATTCAACGCATAAGTGTTTACACATTTAAATTTGGGTATGTGATAAATACTTTGGGAGAAATTATTATTCGACATTTTGGATATTTAAAGAAAAATTATGCCCGTAACCACATAAATTTAGGTTATTATTATTTAAAATTTTAAGTCTTTAATAAAATACATATTTCAAATAACAATAATTATCTTGGCTTTAACTTGACTCCATATAATAACATGATTGGTACATAATAACAAAGGCTTGGCATTTCGCAAAGGGTCTATTTTAGAATTTTAATTATCGAGACAAAAGAACAATAGAAAAAGAAAACTTGACTCAGCAAAAACTCAAAGGATAAGGGTTGAGTGCAAAGGCTTTTTAACTAAGGATTGGAGTTCTAGATGATATGGGATAGGCAGATCATTGCAAAATTTCAAAATTTTGGTGATTTGAATTCATGTTACAACAAACTACTTCATTTCAGCTATTGTTCGCTGAAATCTCAGGTTGCATAGACACATGTGGTTCCACATGAATGTTAACAATGTTGGGATGAGAATGTAATGGAGGTATGACTAGTAGTAGAGGAGGGTGGAAATCTCCCTGGCCAGCTAGATGGAGAAAGCCAATTTGTAGGCGTTGGTTAAACTCCTCAGAGTTTGCATCAAAATGGATAGAAAATATAAGTCTTTTATTTCTACTCCTCTTCCATTCAGCTTGTTGTTGTCCTCTGTTCCAATTACCCTTGTTTCCTCTGTGAGATCTATTATTGTCGTTGTTGAAAAATATCATCTAGTTAATCATGAAGATTGGATTAATGTATGCATACAACAACAAGTAAATCATCAAATATAATTTTGCATTTAACATAATTTAAAAGTGGCTCTAACTCAATCAACGATCAAGTACGCAAACAGTCAGGGAGGAGTGAGGGAAAGGAACCCAAAATCAAACAATATGCTCTTCCCTTTAACATCTTTTGAACTACATATCACTTATTTCTTCACAAACATATATTCATTATATACCTTAGAACACGAGAGATACAATGAAATTGGGGGAGATGAAAGGATTTGTAATGTGTGTAAAGTGAAACAAATGACGGGAAAGAGTGGTACATGCTTATAAACCATAATACAACTTAAATCAATTTGTCAATTTCAACTCATAATTTATGCACTTATGCTCAATAACAATCAACAATCTAGTTACTTATGCCATATTGTCATTGCATCATATATCGGCTTTCAATCACTATCAACTATGCATGCCAATCACAATCTCTTAAAATATTTATATTTATGCAAAGGGGGGAAATAACATGGAATAAAATGAAACATGACTTTGGGAATTTAGGAATAATGCATGGAAAGTGGAACAATGAGGGATTTGGTCATGTATACAAAATGGGAAATAATCAATGTTCTTTTGACCACAACAAAATACTTTCATCCATAATATCAAATTGTTGTAGTCAATCAAAGGCTTTATGCCAACTTATATTTCTTCTATTAAACAAGTGGCGTGCATAAAACTTTGATAAATAAATGTATAATCTCTTAAGAAAGGCTTGTATCAAATCCCAATTTCATGCAATGACAAACTCCAACATGTATTTCTTGATACCCATCATCAATATTTTAACATAGGTGAGATTCCAAAATTATGTATCATTATGTGGACTATGGAGTAAAAACATTCCATCAAACCATGTATAATAAATACTTCCAGAATTGTAATCAATTCAACAAAATTCCACATGCAACTTTTATGACCCAAACAGTTTTGTGTACAAACATGAACACACAAGTCAAACACCAACCACTTCAATTACATTTCCTTTTCCTTAAAACAGACTCCAACTTATTCAATCGAAGTAAAGAGTCTTGATATGACTCGAACTCAAAACCTGGTGTGAGGGTTTCAATAATATTTGTGTAAACATTTTATCTTCGGGCTTATCAAAATTTTCAAACCCAATGATTATGTAACTTCCATATATATTGATGAGGGTTCGAAACTAAAAAATTTTGCATGCATTCACACTCATTAAGTCATGGTTTTGAAACCCGTAAAGTATCAAATCCATCAAAACTGTAATCAAACCAATCATTTCCGCATGTAAATTTATGACCCAAACCGTTCAATGTATAAAAAGGGTCAAACAATAGCAGCAGGTGTCAAACCCAACAAGTCAAATTCTGCTTCAAATATTTTTTATAAGATTCTTCACGAGGCTCAAGTTCGAAGCATAACGAATATAACTTATTAAAACCTTACATGCAGAGTCATGCAGTAGGAATATGACCCAAAATTATTATTGTATGATGTGGGTTCGAAACCCATCAAGTAAAAAGAAAAATGTTGTAAACTTCATTTATAACACCTTTGTCTCAGTATGCGAAGAAAATCAACATCCAAACCCTTCCTCGAGCCTTAGCTCGAGACAACAAATGTTCACATTTAAAAGTTGTTGGTTTCCAAAACAGAGAGGATTGGAAACGAAGAAAATGTGGCTAAAAGATTGGCTAGATCTTCGTTAAGAGAAGAGGTAAGACTATACAAAATTAAAACCAGTGCCAATTGCACAAGACTCAAACAGCTCGAACTCGGAACACTGGGTTCACTTTTTTCATTAGATTTTGAAATAAAGACTTGAACTTGAACGATTTCAGCCAACTTTTCACACAGAGTACATGCATGAAGTAAAGAACTAATCCTTTACAGAAATGTCTAAAACCCAATTTGAGATGGAGGAGAAGAAAAATAACACTCAGATAATCAACCAAAACAGAGCCATTTTTTAAATTATAGCTACAAAACAAATAAGCATTTGATGAAAAATGAGCTAAAATACACCTACCTTCTCAAGCACTTCAAATACTCTTGAAAAAATAGTGCAAAAGTTACAAAAACTACCACGACTGAGCTCTATAACTAGACTAATGTCACAGTAAAACTTCAAAAGTTCAGAGCAAAAATGAAATGACAAAACCCAAGTGTGAGGGTGGTAAACGCAAAACATGGATGTCAAAGCTCACATCCTTGCATATTGAATGTAAGGACAGTTCCATCGTTTCCATCTAATGCATGTTGCCAACCCTAGCCACATCATACTCCACTTTCCAAACAAATGATATGGCAACTAATCAATGAATACAAAGTATGCCAAATGAGTAGGGGACCACACACCATGTCAAATCATATTGATAACAATAACAATCATCAACTCAAAACTTGTTGCTAGGGTTCAATATCATTAATAAAGGATCCATTCAAATATTTTTATTATGGTGCCCAATTCACATATTACCATAGCTCAAACACTTTAATAACCACGAACTTCAACACTTGCATGAATATATATACCATATGCACCATGAAATTCAATACTTCAAAATTTATAACCTATTATATCACATTTATAATGAAATTTTGTGAACATCGCATGGTTTATAATGTTTGTGATATGAAATTCGAATGCCTTTGACTATATATGATATGTTTGAATAAAACTAACCTTTGCATGTCAAACTGTATTATTCGATCCTTTTCATGTTATGTTCTATATTACCAAAATAACATGAATTTGTTGCCATAGTATTTGCCTTGGTCATGGAATTTGATGCAAGCCGCTTTTAATCAAAAAAATTTGCACATTGTACCTTGTGATTATGTCAAAGGAGTATCCAATACCATGTAATAATATTGTGTGGGTAATACCTAAAAATATTTTAAAACTTTATGATCATATCCAATTTAAAGTATGCTTCATAATCATATTGTCAAAATGAAATAAAATCATTGTCAAGCATGGATGTAGATCAGTATACTCTTTCTCACCAGATTAGCAATGCTTTCATCTTAGGAATACTTGAAAATAAACATCTTTTCTTTTCTCCTTGAGGGGTCCCACCTACTAGTCATATATAATATAATAAGCTTTAAAATATGCCTTGCAACTATTTGCAGGCTATGTAGCTAGTGGCAATTTTACGAGTCAACACATAACAGAGGATATGTATGCAAGTCTTGGGTAGAGGGGCACCTAGTGTTAAATCGATTGCATGCCTTACCTAACCATGTAGAGGCACTCTTGTAGGCGAGGTGAAGATGTTGCTACATTCTTCCACCAATTTATCTACATGTCTCTATGACATAGAGGGACCCCTTGCAGAGGTCTTGGTGGTCTCATAAATTATCTTCCTGCACTACTTAGCAATGATCAAAGAGATTATGGTAATTGGGGATACCTCTATTATCCTATAGAGCTAATCTCCCAGGGTAACAATGACAATACAAGGCTTAGACTGGAAAACAACATGATGCTTCCACATACATGGTTGTCATAAAAATAGCTTCAAAAACTTCAAAAGAGGCAATGCCACACAATACGCCATCTTTGAAGGGCTTAATGTTGTATTATAGGTGGCCTTGTTGACTATTGTAGATGTCTTGTCCCTAGATCATGTAATCGATGTTGTATGGTTGAGGATGTGACATCATCGACAAATTCATAATCTTAATGACCTCTATGGGGATCAAGTTAATCTAGTTGACATTGTCAATAATGAAATGAAACAATATCCCCTTCACCAACATTTGTGAGAGGAATATATGCTCACTCTTCCTCAAGCTCCTCTAGTTCATCTAGGTGGAGATTTGTGGTGGAAATAATGACACTCATTCCATGTCAATGATCCATTTTCCCCTATCCATGGGATTTGGTAGTGTTGGGGTTGAGTCAAATTTTAATACTATAAACTCAACCAATAAGGACCATACAAGATGACGACCATCACTACTATGCTAAGATCTTTTATGGGTGTTTCATTATTTGCATGTCCTTCTCTTCATGGTGCTTGGACTCGTTGTCTCAAGGTTGATTATCCTCACTCTATCATTTCTTTTGAGAGCCATGGCCACCTTTACCCTTATTTTGGTATGCTTGATTTCTAGTCCCAAACTCTTTCTCACCCTTATGATGAGATTTTTCCTCAACCTTGATGACATGATGTTAAGTGGATCCTCACAAAGAGATGTTTATAATTGGTGTTGCATAATCTGATAACCAAGAACCACTAAGAGCCCTTCATACCCAACTTTGCACATGAGGTATGGAAGATATTGGTGTACTCTAACACTATTTGGTCTTTACCCTAGTGAAATTTTTTTACCTCACATACTAGCCATCACAGTTTCTGACATGGTAGTACTCCTCCTTAAGGGCATGAAAAAAATATTATGAGTGGGTTATGTCTCATGCATTTTGGAATCATCTCCAACATGTTGGATATAGTAAGTGTGTTGTCAATTCATGACATGGGGAAGGGACTTCAGGAGTATGAAGATAATCTTATCACTATTAGAAAAGTTGTGGACATAGAAATACCCCTCTAGTTGAGCTAACTATCTCTCTAATGCTTTGGCATCTATATTGTCTTCAAATAGGGGGATGTCAAAATTAACTTGTACCTTGAAAAGCATCATTGTTTTGAAATTATTGCTTGTCAAAGATGCCTACATTGTTGTTGTGAGTCACCAAAGGATCTTGGTGAAATGATCCATCTTCTAATTCCTTTTTCTATTGAGGGATTCTTGGAGCAACACCTTGATAGGATTTCTACTTCGTCAAAATTCCTTAGTTCACCCACTATAAAAGCCCACTTGGGTCAAAATGGCAGTAGCTTAAATTTGAGAAGAGTTGTGATTCTCACTCGCGTTCACAAAAATCCCCATAACAAGAGGCTATACTACATTTTATCTTAATGTTAGAAACCTAAGAGGAGAAAATCCTAATCCTAGGAGTTGATGTGGTGAAAGAAAGGTGGGCCCTGAGGAACCTAGTTGAAATGTCAACTTCTAAGGGCCATAAATTTCACATACAAACTCTATTTTGGGTTTTCTTTGGACCATTACAAAGCTTATGCCTAGCTCTATGAGTTTGTAGGTTGAGCCCTTTCAGGGAGTTTAAGCTAGTGAAATCCTCAAACATACTTGGTAAGGGCTCAAAAAATGCGCTAGAAGTTAAGGACTTGCAAAATTGGCAAATTCGAGATCATTTATGTGATGGTGGTAGAATCAAACAACTACTTGGATCAACAACAAATTATGAGGACATTTTAGGGGTGCTAAAATGAAAATGATGTTATGTGATCAATATTTTGATCAAGCATGAAGAAGGAGGTGCATAGATTCGCGGAGTAATGAAAAATATGCTATATAGTGAAAGGATTGAGTAAGAACATAGGATATATGCTACATGTCATTACTAATGTTGGATATGCGCCCCTAGGAAGACATATAAATGGATGTTATACTTGGACTGCCAAGGACACCCCATAGATATGATGCAATGTTTTTTGTGGTTGATAGAATTTTGAAGATGATGCACATTTTACCTTGTAAGAAGACCAATGATGCAAGTTATTATGGATAAATACTCTTCAAGAAATAATGAAAGTTCATGGATTGCCAAAGATAATCACTTTAGACAAGGATACCATATTTTTTAGTAATTTTTAACAGATGTTGCGGCACATAATGGGAACAAATTTATAGTTTAGTTCAACATGTTATCCTTACAGTGATGACTAGACAAAGGTTACACCCAAGTTTGGGAAATCTTTGAGATGACTAGTTGGAGACAAGCTAAAATTGTGGGAATGGGTTTTGAGAAAGCATAGTTCTCCTATAAAAACTTTGTGAACATGACAACAAGACCTTCCCCTTTTAATATTGTATATGGGATGACTCTCAGAGGAGTTACAAACTTAGTTGAGTTTCCAATTGATATGAAAATGAGAGAGAATATTGCTAGGTATAAGGAGAGTGCAGATGTGTACAAATGTTTTAATTCACTTTCACTTGTATAGAAAATGATAAGAAAACAATACTCTCCCAAAGGAATATACAAGAAGTTGAACTCAAATAAAGATCAAACCATGCATGATCTATAGAAAGTTTGGTGACAATGCATGAAAGGTTTAGTTACTAGGGGAAGCCATAAAAAATAGTTACTTAAAAGAGAGCACAAATATAACTAATTAGAAGAAGCAAGTGATAATAAATAAGCCAAAGGACATCAAGTGAGCTTTGGAAGGAAAGATATTGTGGAGGAGAAGCATCAAATACAAGAAGTACTTAGTGAAGTGGAAAGACATGGCATGCAAAGACAACACATGGGTTTATGTAATAGATTATTAAAAAAAGATGCAAGGGGAATAATATTGTAGAGGATGCAGAATTAGCATGACGATCGACAAGTTTTTATTATAAGAGGAGGTTGATGCAACAGCATCTACAAATATATTGAGTGAAAATGGAGCATTGCAAAAGGAGATTAGGCTAAGTTGGAAAGAAAGTGTGGATGAAATAATGCAAGTTTGATAGTAGCGGTGTCTCTAGAGACAACATGATGCAACACATAGTGTTGGCATGGAAGGAAGCATGCAATAGTTGATGATGGAGCATGTAGATGACATTAGTAAGGAATTCACTAAAGATGGAAGGGCGTTGGAGTACACAAAACATGGTTGAAGAAGTAACATGCATATAATTGACATAGGACTAATATAATGCATAAATAACATGAAGAAACATGTGACAAAGTGGAATGGACCAAAACAATAAGAAGGAGATTTGAAGTTGTAAAAACTATTCCAAAATCCCAAACACACTATATCCAATTGCTTATTCACATGTTTATTTTTCATTGTTTATTATCACACACACATCCACACAACACATCCCTAATGAAAGTGATCTCTTTCAATTGTAGGGGGTTGGCGAGCCCCTCAAAGCGTCTCGCCCTCCAAAGGTTGTTGGAGCTCTCACCGCCTGATGTGGTTTTATTTCAAGAAACCCTCGGAGAAGAGGTAGTGGTTGTCCAAATGCTGGAAAAGACTCTAAAAGATTAGTCTTTCTTTGGATCAAATTCTTCGGGTCACTCGGATGGCCTGGCTATGGGATGGAAACCAAAAACTATAAAACTTGAAAACTCCTAGGGATTCGTTGGGGGACAAGGAATGACAGTTTTTGTTGAAGATTCGGGGAGATATTTTACAATTTTAAATGTCTATGGGCCCACACAAGACCAACCCCAGTTCTCGAATGCCCTTCTAGAAAAATCTTTTTTAAAAGATCTTGCTCTCATTTTAGGTGGAGACCTAAATTTCTCAACAGGGGCGGCTGAATCTTGGGGACATGGGTCACATACAGACTCTCTCTCAGACTTCATTGTGCACAAGTTGGAAGAGGCTGGTTTAATTGATGTTGATCCTATTAAAATAAGTCCTACTTGGAGAAATAAGAGACTGGGAGAGGATTATATTGCAAAAAGTCTGGATCATTTTTTGATTTCCATCTCTCTGGTGGAAGAACCCCTCCTCTTTAGACAATGGAGTGGTTCAGAAGGGGAGTTTGACCATTTCCCAATTTTCCTAGAATTGTTAATGTTTATGCCATTATTATAGTTATTTGCATTTCAATAGATAAGATCAACATAAGAACAAGATCACTGAGAAATGCACATTCACAAGAGACACAACATTTATCTTGGGAAACCCTCTAGGGGAAGAAAACCCAGCAAAAACTTCCTTATCATAAATTGCCAATACAATGTCAAGAGATAACTCAAACCAATACAGATAGTCCTCTCCAAAAGATGTGCCACTCTTCTCCCTCTCTTCAATTGGTAATTGCAGCTTGCCTCATAAGAGAATGAGCAAGTGAGTTGTGTGATAAAGTGAGGTGCTAGCCTCTCTATATATACAAGACTGGCACGTGTGAAGGGTCTTCACTAGCAGGGTCGACCACTCACTCTGGGTGGGTAAACCCACCTTTATTATATTTCTGGGTCTCAATAATAACTGTTGGGACCGACTTCTTATTCTGCCTATTACAATTGTTTGTTGACCAATCCGCAAAAGGGGATTTGGTCCTAATACAATTACCGACATGATTAATCCACAATGGGGATTAATCCAATGAATAAAATAACAAGAATGATAAGAATACTCTTCGCAGTTACATTATTTCAACACTCCCCCTGAACAAGAAGGGTCTTCTTCAACAGCATCAGGCGAGAGAGGTCTGCATCATCAGTGGCATCAGGAGGATAGTATCGTCAATATCATCTTGAAACATTGGCTAGCACATTTACGAGTCATTGGAAGTTTTCTTCATCGGCAACATCATCATTCTCGAAAGAATGTCATCATCATCTGCATCAAAATGTATCAATAAAAATGATACCTCATCACAGCACTAGGTTGGCACATCACAGTACTACACTGGCTCAATGTCACAGAGGTTAAGTTGGTAGCTCAGTGTCAGTCACATCTTGCTTTACGTCTAACAATGAGGTCAGAAGCAAGGAATCATCTTGCTTTACGTCTAACAACTAGGTCAGAAGCAAAGAACACATCATCATCTCGCTTTATGTCTAACAACTAGGTCAAAAGTGAGGAATCATCTTGCTTTACGTCTAACAATGAGGTCAGAAGCAAGGAACACAACAACATCTTGCTTTACGTCTAACAATGAGGTCAAAAGCGAGGAATCATCTTGCTTTACGTCTAACAACTAGGTCAGAAGCAAGGAATCCACAACGTCATGGTTTACGTCTAACAGCGAGGTCAGAAGCAATGACTCATCTTGCTTTACGTCTAACAGGGAGGTCAGAAGCAAGGAACACACGGCGTCATGTTTTACGTCTAACAATTAGGTCAGAAGCAATGACTCATCTTGCTTTACGTCTAACAGCGAGGTCAGAAGCAAGGAACACACAGCATCATGCTTTACATCTAACAACGAGGTCAGAAGCAATGACTCATCTTACATTACGTCTAACAGTGAGGTAAGAAGCAAGGAACACACAGTGTCATTCTTTACGTCTAACAGCGAGGTCAGAAGCAATGACTCATCTTGCTTTGCGTCTAACAGCGAGGCCAGAAGCAAGGAATATATATACTCCCCCTTTCAGGGAGGGTCCTTTCAGACTATACCAAGCTTATCTCGAAAGTGTTCAAACTTTACACGAGATAGAGGTTTGGTCATCACATTAGCAACCTGTTCATCCGTGCTAATGTACTTGAGCTTCAAGGCTCCTCTCTGTACCATGTCGCAAATGAAATGATAGCGGATATCTATGTGCTTCGACCTGTCATGGAATACGGGATTCTCTGTCATCTTTATGCAGCTCTGGTTGTCACATAGAATCACGGTTGCTCTCATCTCCAAGTCAAATAGGCCAATCAACAACTTTGGAATCCATATAGCTTCGTAGCTAGTAGAACATGCGGCAATGTACTCTGCTTCCAATGTGCTGAGAGCAATACTGGATTGCTTCCTACTCTGCCACGAGATCATGGCTTATCCCAAACTGAAACAGCATCCAGAAGTGCTTTTTCTGTCAGCAACGCTTCCTGCCCAATCTGAATCAGTGTATCCACTCAATATGAAGTCATGATCTCCATCATAACTGAGACCATAATCCATTGTACCTTTAAGGTACCTCATCACATGTTTTGTAGCCATTAGGTGAACACGTCTGGGCTCTACCAAAAACTGACTCAAGGTGTTCACTGCAAAACAAATGTCTGGTCTGGTGTTCGTCAGGTACATCAGCAATCCAATAATCTGTCTATACAGTGTGGCATCTATCAAGTCTGACGAAGTATCGACCAACAGCTTCAGCTTCATTTCCATGGGTATATTCATGGACTTACATTCTAGCATGTCGAATCTCTTTAAGATTTTGACTGTGTACTTCCCTTGGTTAAGGAAGATCCTTTCTGAACTCTGCCATACCTCAAGACCTAAGAAGTAATGCATTAGGCCAAGGTCTTTCATTTCAAATTCTGCAGCAAGTCTCTTTTTACATTCAGCGATGAGCTTTTCTTCTCCAGTTAAGAATAAGTCATCCACATATAGTAGTAAGATTACTAGTTCATTATCCATAATTTTGAAGTAGAGATTTGAGTCTGCTTTACTCTTGGTAAAGCCTAAGCTTGTCAAGAAATTGTCTATATGGCCATACCAAGCTCTAGGGGCTTGCTTCAATCTGTATAAGGCTTTCTTTAATCTGCAGACATGAGACTTCATGTCTTCAACCTCAAATCCTTGGGGTTTCTCTATATACACTTCCTCTTCGATAACACCATTCAGGAAAGTTGTCTTTACGTCCATCTGGTGTAGCTTCCATTTCGTCTTAGCTGCAAGAGCTATGATGGTTCTGATCGAAGTGTATCTGGCTACAGGAGCGAATGTCTCTTCATAGTTAATGCCTTCCTTCTGGGAAAAAGCCACGAGCGAAAAATCTTGCTTTATACTTCTCAATACTTCCATTAGCAGCATGTTTTATTTTGAAGAGCCATTTGTAGGATACCCCATCTTTATTCTTTGATCTGGGAACTATTGCCCATACTTCGTTCTTCATTATGGATTGGTATTCCTCTGTCATGGCATCCGCCCATTCTTTTCTCTAAATGGCTTCTTTAGAGCAGGTAGGCTCTTCATCTGGGAGATCACATATCAAAGCTGTGTAACTGGAGAATGGCTTTGGTCTTTTCACCTGTCTCGAGATTCCTTCTGGAACAACATACTTCTCTCCATATTGAATAAGCTCTCTTGCCCAAGCAAGATTTCTTTTATGGGAGAAGGTCATTTGAGGAGGTTCTTGAACTTCTACTATATCACGGCCTTCTAGAAGTTCCTCATCAGGGGAAGTTACGACTTCCCTCACTGGTTCTGCAGCTCTGGGAACCTCCCTCATTGATTTTGCAATCATGGGATTTACAAGTTCCTCTTCATATACTTCTTCAAGTTGGCATCTTCTTGATTTCTTAAGTGTTGCTTCTTCATCAACGATCATGTCCTTGCTGATCTCAATGTGGTGGTGACCTAGTATGTATATTTTGAAGGCCTTGGAGACCCCACAAATATTCCCTTCTTTCCTGAAGGGTCCAGCTTGTTTCTCTTTTATTTAGGTATATGAATAAGCAATGGATAGCCAAATATTTTTGAGATGGATTACCTCTGGCTTCTTTCCGGTAAACATCTCTTCTGGTGTCTTGAGCCCAAGTGCACTATGGGGCAATCGGTTTTGCACATAAACAGTTGTCATTGCTGCTTCTACCCATAAGCACATAGGAAGATCTTGATCTTCACAGATTCCAGCATAGTTCTGTTCTTCCATTCAACTACACCGTTTTGTTTGGGATCTTGATCCCAACATCTTTGCATAAGTTCATGAACTCTTTTGAGGTATATTCTCCTCCATTATCTGATCTGAGTATCTTAATCTTCCTTACAGAAGGGTTCTCTTATCAAGGCTTTGAATTCCTTGATCTTGTTGAACACTTCAAATATATCTAGGTCTTTTACGAGAATAATCATTAATGAATGATACATAGTATAGATACCCATTAATGGAGGATGATGGCATTGGGCCACACATATCTAAATGGATGAGTTCTGGGACTCCTTTTGTCTTGTTGTCCCTCTTCGGAAACGGGTTCTTGATGTTCTTCCCTTGTGCACATCGATTGCATATGCCTTCTTGATCAACCTTGAGTTCTGGTAAACTTGTGACAGCTTTGCATATGTATGATAGTGCCTTGTAGTTGATGTGAGCTAATATTCTAGAGTTCACATGGATTCTTCAGTAGCGTGGGTCATGGCAGCTTCTGAGTGACCCACCTTCTTCTTTTCCACTGATGATTGCTTCATTTATGATCTCTTCTTTAGCACGTTGTCTTCTGCAACCTTCGCTATAGCTTCCTCATGTGACCTGGAGCAAGGTCAACAAAACAACAAGCAAGAATAATATCCTTCTGATAATATAAAGCAATAGCACGAACAATCATCACAGTAGCTCCTT